>JANHFX010026265.1:33279-50104 GCA_027560015.1 Chloroceryle amazona
CGTTCCGCCACTTGTTATTCCCTCCCTGCCCTTACCCTTCCCCCTCCTGCTCTTCCCCCCCCCCCACCCCCATCCACCAATTCCTCCCCCCCCCCCCCACCTCTGGCATTACAGAACCACTGCCCCCAACTATATAAAACCCTTGGCCTCAAACCAGAGAAGACCTAAATGCAGGAAAGTAAGGATAAATTAAAGTGACAGGGTCTCAGCAGTGGAAATTAGTGCAACTCTTCTAATTGCATGTCTAGCCTGAATGATGGGATACTTAATTCTTACACATCCCAGACAATTGCTTTATACTAACATGAGCTCTGGGAAAAAGGCAGATTCCAGAGACATATGGAGCAGTAGATGGAGTGGAAAAATAAATCAGTTGTCCCAGCCACAGTGGAAAAAATGCTTTATCTGCACTGTTAATATAAGGTGTTGCCACTATTAAACAAAACTGATAATGTCTCCTTCAACCATTCTTACTATAAAAATAGAACATTAAATAACTAAGTGGCAAAGTGGGCTTTAGGCTCTATTTATTGTTACTTAAACAAGAAATGAGCTTTGGGTGAGGAGGTTACATTCCTCTAGTTAGTGGACACAGTCCTAAATACAGGATCCCAAGAGACATAGTCAGGGGAGCAGAATGCTCTACTCCACTTCTATAAGGACTGCTAATAAAAGGCTTCAAAACTAGCATGGGTTCTTATATCTATTTAACCTTTTGCCCCAAGAAGCAAAGAGCATCTGGTTAAGTGGAGAGTAAAAGCACAGCTACTTTTCATTATCAAGGCTTAGAGCCAGACTATGTGGAAGCCTGAGCTGCCAAGCCTGGGTTAAATGCTTGTTGCCTTCACTGCCTGAGGCCATCTAGCGTGTTTAGAAATGATTAAGTACTGCAGCCTAGAAAGGACCTGTCCTGAGCGTTCATCTCTGACTTCCAGCAGAAAAGAGAGCCTGGCAATGACAGAGGCAGATGGATGAGTCTCATTAGTATGGCGAAGCAGCAAACCAGACTGCCTTCACAGAGCTGTCCGAAAAAAAAGAGCAAATTAAAATAGGAGCTGAGAAAACCAATGAGCAAGTGTTTTAACTCCCTGATACCTGGATTCATCTCCAGCAGGTTAGGCAGCTGGCTGTCCTTCCCGAGAACCTCTGATACAGGTGATAAGTGCTTGGTAGGCATGAAAATTTCCACCTGACCATATTTTATTTTTGCATGTTTTTTGGCAAGCTTCAGAAAAATGTAGGGTGCTTATACATAATACACCTCACACACACACACACACACACTTGGAATACTCTATAGTATGGCAAGAACAAACTAAAGCATTCTGCACTTACAGTATTCTATTCATGCTTAAATCATTATCAAAACCCACAAAGCATGATAATTAGGTTATGACAGAGAATTATGGCATACAACAACAGCATGGGGATGTCAAACCTCTTACATAAATAAATACTACAACCACAAGAATGACAAAGATACTCTGTAAAGAGGATTATTGCCATTCTGAAGAATATCATGCTGACTGGGGCATTATCTGAAACAGCCTTGGACAAAAAAAGTAGCAACTCTAGCACTGAAGTGAGAGAAGCTCCAGTACAAGAGTTTTGAAACTCAATGGCATAAGATGTACCACCATGGAAGTCTTCACAGGGTGATGGACTGGCAAACTTGCATCTATTTTGAGTGAAACTTTCTGCATGCCTGATGGGAAATTGCATCAATTTATTACCTACCTTGATTTGTTTGATTTGATTCAAGCACCATTTAACCATGAGAAGGGAAAGAAAAAGCATTTGAATAATTCAGAGCACAAATTGCTACATGCAAGGCAGCCATTTTGTTTTGTCTTTTCATGAAAGATGAATAGTGCAGCACAGTAGAAATGTACCTAATGCCCTTCATTTTTCTTATGGTGATGTAGGTAAGATCAGAAGATGCACTTTAAAAGAACTTCGAAGGCAACAATCTAGGACCTTCTCACTGTAAAAGAGGCAGTAGAACTGCCCTAACAAAATGAACACCACAACAGATCTTTAAAAAATCGGCATTTTGACATAAATAAAACCCTGTGTTACAGTGTTGGTATCTGAATATTCAGGACTATATTGGAGAACATGTTGAAGAAAAAGTTTCACTGTCCATTACAGGTCTCTGCTGTCAGAGAGGGGATAGATGAAGTCACTTAAGAAAAGGAATCTCATGGAAGGTTTGTATTTCATGAAGTCACAGAAAAATTCTTCCATCATTGCTGTAGAAAGTAGGATTATTTGGTACTCTTTAATGTCTCTGAAGTCTACAAGGACATAATTTTCAGACATGTTAACAGTTCGGTGCCGTCCCACTTCTCGTTTCCTACACTGCACTCTTGGCTTGCAATACTTCTGTGTTTTCTCAGAGACTTCATTCCACCATTGTCGTTTTGCCCAGGAGAGTTTGAAATAGAGTTGCAAAATTTTTATTTAATTTGACTTTTTCTATTCAAAATGAATAAGAGATCAGTGCCTAAGGGGCATTTGGGCCTAAATGTTTCTGAGAAGGAGGAACAAAATTACTGTTCTCCTCCAATGAAAATGAGCCATTACAGCAAGGATTGGGAAACTGTGGGAGCTCCTGCCTCCTCCCCAGTTCCTAAGTTATTTAGCATTCAAATAAGGAAAGATGACCTGACAGATCATCTTTGTTATTCCTTTATTTTCACTTACCACCTTCTCTTCTGTGCTTTCTTCTACCTGCCAGTGCCAGGCAGCTGACGTCTACCCAATGCTCATTCACTTCTTCTGGGCCAGGCTGGGGCATTTAAGGCCACAATTACCCAGGAGAAGAATATTCTTTCTTAATCATCTCACAAAGATGATTCGGGGAACTAAAAGCCTATGGAAATGTTTCTTGTTCACTTCTTTTTTTTGTTTAGCCAATAGAGCTCAATGCCTTTTTTTCCCTGATTGCTTCAATTTAAGGTTATGTTAAGTTAGTGATTAACCTTCAGGTTTCAGGGGAGACCATGGTGGGCAAATAATCTGAGCTGTGATATAGGAAAAGTACAGACAATACTGATTTCTTATATTTAATACTTATTTGAACAAGAGTATTTCCTTTTCTGAAAATCTAATCTTGAATCAAAAGCTACTTGAGATAGTGAATAAAAAGCAGTTCTTAATAAGTTATTCCAGTGGTCAGATGCTTTTGATATTAGATAATGATAATTCCTCACTAATCTGAATTTATTGAGTTTTAACACTCAGACATTCATCTGAACAGCTAAGACATTTTGAAAGAATGGTGGCTATAGCAAATGGTTTAGGCTTCAAACTATGATTTTTCAGATGGGTGCCTGGAAGATAGAGGGCTTTCTAATAAAAGAAATATTTTAAAATATATTTAAAATCCAACTGCTAGCCACAGAAAAGGATTTATATATTTAGAAGACACTTAAGCTTATGTGTCTGAAAATCTTAGTTAGCATCTAATGCTGGAAATACTAGAAAACATAATCTGCCGTTTTTCACCTTTATGTTTCTCACAAATGCCTCAGTATTGCCATGGCTGAACAATTGGATGGCTTGTTCATGTCTAAAGCCTATCATCATCAAAAAGTGAGATGTTCTTCCTCTTAGCTTCGTGCAAGGTTTGAGATAAACATGCCCTCCAAGAGGAGGCCACTTTCTTTAAGAGCCCAGATTAAGACAAATTTCCAGGTAAGTTTCTGCTTAGAGGACTTTTTCCAGGTGCAGGAAGTCTTCATGAACTCTGCTCCTTGCCTCATGATACTCAGTCTTACCCTATCTCTGTCTAACTCAGTGCTATTCCAGAGATTAGGGGGGGTGGTATCCTCCTTCTAGCCTTTGAGACTGTGCCATTATACAGATAGGGTAATCATTATTTGACTTAATTTAGAATCATAGAATCATAGAATGGTAGAGGTTGGAAGGCATCTCTGAAGATTGTCACGTCCAAGCCCCCTGCCAACAGAAGAATACCCAGGGCAGGCCACAAAAGAACAGATCCAGACAGGTCTTGAAAGTCTCTCGAGAAGGAGACTCCACAACCTCTCTGGACAGCCTGTTCCAGGCTCTGTCACTCTCACAGTGAAGAACTTTTTCCACATGTTGAGGTGGAACTTCCTGTGTTTCACCTGGCTACCATTACCTCTTGCCCTATCACAGGGCACCACTGAAAAGACTCTGGCCCCTCCTACTTGACACCCACCCTTCAGTTATCTGTAAACATTAATAAGATCCCTTCACCACTTACAGCCCATCACAGGCCACTGCATTGTTTTTTACTGGAGCATCCACATTTCCTGCTCTTATGGTCCTGTCATAGTAAATTTCTGATAACTGCAGATAATATTCAAGATTATTTTTGGTCCTTACCAGCACAGAAACTTTGTCTTTTTCTTTAATAAAAGCCAGTGAGGGAGTGGGTAGATCCATAGTCTCAGGATCAGTAGTTAATACCACACATTTCATGAACTGTCAGCTCTGCAAGGACAGCAGTGGCAGGATGCAGAAAGGAGGCTGGACATCTACAGCATGTACCTTGGCCCCACACCCCAGCAGCTAGGGCAGAAAGGAGAAGCTTTGGTGCAGAAAGGGTGAAAGAAGGACAGCGCTGTTTGAAAAGCTCCTGTGCTGGAAAGGAGCATTGGGGACACCATGGTGTATCACCTGCCCAGAGATCATTGCTGGGATCCTGCTCTGAAGGCAAGAGAAGCAAAAAAAGATTATTGCCCTCTCTCAAGAATTCTGGGAAATGGCAGCTGTACATTTTCTTATTGGGAAGCATGAGAAGGTGAAGGCAGAAGAAGGAAACTGGGAGATGGGAAGGGGGTTAGTGCAGTTGAACTCTACCTACAGCTCTCACCATAAGTTGATGATTTCTACCCACGTAGCACCCTGTAAACAAAGCGCAGGTAGTGACACCTGCACCCGCTCCAACATATGCCTGATAGCATGTCACTAAGCTGGGCAGATCTACCTGGAAAATACTATTTAGTGTCCCCATATTCAGGCAGGCTCATGACCAACCACCTGTAGACAGCTGAGTGATGAAGGACCAGCAGAAACTCCCAGGGGAACGGCTGTGATGGGAAGGGACCTGGGCTCCTGCCACAACTTACATTTGGGGATGAAGATGTGTGTGCCTCATTTGCCAGATCTCACACAGAAACAAGCTGCTGAAGGTTAGAGAAAAGAGATACCTCCAAAATAGTATTGCTGCCAATTATAAGAAAATGCTCATGGACAGGGGTCAGGAATTATACTGCTGTGCTGACCTCTGAAGAAGAGAGAAATAGCAGTAGGTTTACAATCAGATTTAATTACATATTCCAAATTGACCATGAAATTTTATCATTAGGCAACTAACCTCTTTTAAGTAGGAAAGGTGAATGATGGAGTGCGACTGCTTCATTGACTATTATTGCTTTACCTGTATTCCTGTGTCTCCCTAATGCATCTACTAATCCTTTAGTTTAACTTAATATGAGGAAGAAGTCAGCTTTGTTCAATCCATTTGCAAAATGAGAAGATGCCAACTTTTCCCTTATACACTGGTATTTATTTTAACTAACAACATGAAAAAGAGCACTAGAGTTAATCACTTTCAATCAATGTCAACTACATTATTAGTTAATGGGAGTTTAAACTGCATAATATTATTTGTTTGAGAGCCATTTTCTGATGTGTTACATCCAGTTAAATGCTTTATCCTTGTGTATTTTAAATAGAGGAAAAAATGAAGGCTAGAATCAATGAATTTGTAAACATTGACATGCAGGATTAATTTTACTTGATCTTAATGAGGACATAAGTTAGTAATGTGAGAGTATGACTTGTGTAAACTCTACATAGAGCCATATTTTGCTTTTTGAGTCTCTTGTCATCTGATTCTGAGCAGATCACTATTTCTACAGTCTGATCTTTAAAATTACTATTTATATATAGAAATATTATTTACATGTACATTTAAGTATTTCTACATTTCATGTAGCTGTGCAAGCTTCTTAAACCCCACATGTACACCTCACAGTCCAGCCTCTTGTATGCACATCACTGTATTGCATCTTCTGGATGCTCTCTCATTTTTGTCATTTAAGGATCTGGGACATCATCAAAACCTTCAGGTCTGCCTTATCTCTCTCTCTCTTATCTATAACTGAACTGCCCAGAAGTTTTGCATTTACCAACATTTTCCACTTTTTCTTTGACCTAAAATTCCCTCCTCTCTCCGATACATCTCCTCCTTTGCATCATCCCAATCAACTAAATGGCTATGAGTAATAGTAGAGTAACAAGTAGACGAAGCTTGAATGAAAAAGGAATGAACTATATATGGCATAACTCTTTTTCTTAAAAAGGACTTCCTGTTCCATTATTACTTTATAGTACAACAAAAGCCTGACCTGAAAGTTAATAAAGAGAGCATGTTTACTAATTAGGCTTTATTCTCATTGGTCCATGTTAATTGCAGAATATCAATCTATCTCACTTATGAATATGCAAATGTATGTCAGAGTAGCACAAGTTTCCAGTACACAGTACTCTGCTAGCTTTAATTAGATCAAAAGTGGGTCCAGCTCAATTCAACAAGATGGGCCCTACTCTTTAATCAGGAAAATAAGTTTGTCTCCTAACAGTATCTTCTCTTGACAGTCAGCAAACACTAATTAACAGACATAGCTATATTAATTGCATTACTCCACTGTATTCTTATCAGCTAGCTGATGTTGCCTGTTTGCTAATGCAAATAGTTGCTGCTTTGGTAAAGTCAACTTGCAAAAGTCTTTCTAATGCTAACTAGCAATCAATGCATATAAGATTTCTAAGATTTCTGTAGGGAATTCTGCATAATAGATGTATTCTGTCTTTTGAGGTATCCACGGCCATTTAGTATAATTATTCCTTAGAGCTGCACCTATCATATTATCAGCTTTTTTGGAGGATAAAGAACACAACTTATTTGTTTAAGAACAAAGGACTATAATAATTTCCTTTAGGAATCACTAAATCACTGAGTTAAATGAAGATGTATGACAATGGAAAACTTGCATTTATAGTAATTATGGTGTGGGTTGTTGTTTTTTTTTTTTTTCTTTTTTTTTTCCTTCCTTTTTTTTTTTTTTTTTTTCCTGAAGATTCCTTTAACATCTTTTAAAGGGAAACTTACTGGTTTTACAAAGTAGTAAGTTGACAGCCCTGGAGATTGCAATTCCACAGAAGGGTTTTTATATGGACTGTGCTAGGCAGAGCCTCTCATGCTGTCCTGTCCATGAGCTTTGCCTTCAGCCCTGTTCTTTGAGGGCCACTGGGCCAAGAGGGTAATCCAGTCTCTATGTTCATTCAGCTCATAAACTCTCTGAGATTGCCAACTTGGGTGTTGATTAATGCCACTTGCAAGCGAGTTTTCATCATGTAGACAATAGGCTGCCATAAGCAAGGCTGAGACCACCCGCCCCTTTCACACAGACTACCAAGCAGTCAGGTTGTTATTTTTTTGTGCATAGTGGCTAGAACTGCACCTTAAAAGGGTGTGGCACAGTCATCTATTAGACAACATCTCTCTCTGCAGACAGCCTCTCTCGCCTTTGCCTGTATGCAAAGTGGACAATATAAATGGATCTCAATAAACATATGGTGCATATATGAAGACCCATGTGCTGCTAAAGCTGGGTAAAGCTAGGCATACAGCTTTTAGACAACATCACAACGAAGGGGGCCTGTACATACTTGTAACTGTACTTTCTTAGTAACAGTGTCTTCTTGTTCTTGGCTGCGGGAGGATTTGAAATGAGAGATTATCCACCCAGTCCAAACATCCAGGGCTAGATCAGTTGAAGATCACCATTACATCAAGCTGAGCTGGTGTTATTTTAAGACAACTTTTAGCCTTGCAACACAGAAAGCAACAGAGTCAACAACACTCACATACCACAGTATGTTATCTGAGTGTGATGATATTGAAGGAAAAGCCACAGGTCCACTTTGTATTGCAGTATGAACATTATTACTACCAGTGGAGCAACACAGGAACAGAACAATGCTTATGATTTTTCCTGGTATAAACAAGACTAACGTGGTTTGGGGCTAGTATTCCCAAGTGGAATCTGCAAATGAAATTATTATGTATTATTTATATATTTATGGTTATACCTTCGCACAGTTGACATTTTAATGAATCCCTACAGGGAAGGAGTAGAAGTGATAATGAAGCCTCCATGTCTAAGCCTCTCCAGCTCTCCAGTGTAGCTGGGATTCCCCTTTATTCTCCCTCTACTATATGTTTGACTTTCCTTTTTTTTTTTTTTTGGATAGAAAAAAAGAAGTTGCAAAAGGATGATCAAATGCATTTAAAGTGTAAGATTAATAAGTTTATGTACAACAATGACATGCTTTTCAGAGGATATCCGTTTTTAAACAATGTTTTAAATCTAGGTGCACAGACATAAGGAAATATCTCGGTATTGGTTCAGATTATCTTTTTGCCCTTTTTTTGCCTTCTGATACAATATTTGGGGTATGGAACCTGGTCATGCTGAGACTGCGATTTCTGTAGTCGATATGACACCTGAGGACTGTCTCATGGCAGGATGAATTCTGTATAGGAATGCCAGATGAATCTCAACTTTTGCAAAATGCATTATAAGATTCAAGTGAGTTTTTGCTTTACCGTCAGTCTTTTATACACATAAATCTGAGTGTTCTGTGCATTATACCTCAATAATATGGTAGCAGGTTAATTTAAATAACTTTGCTAAAGTTTACATGTCTAGAACCTTCCATGCTGGAGAGACAGTATAGTTTTTTCTAGGTTTCAGTTAAAACTGGCAGATCATTTCTGAAGAGAGAGCTAGTAAAAAATACATTTTCATATGTCAAATAATTCCAGTAGCTTAAAATAATGTAAGCTTTCAGGCAGGTACTTGATGTTTGTCAGAGACAATTATTTGGGGGTAAAAAATGTACTTACTCTTCTCCTTGTGAAAAATTTGCTTGAATTTGGAGGAATTAGAGCCTTTGAAGAAAACCTACATGCAGCTTGCATGTATTCTTTGTAAGCTTCTTGGAGGACTCTTTGCAGCTAAATGTGTTGCACTTTAATCTCCTTTAAGACATAGCCAGAAAGCCATCAAAAACTTCCATCTCCATGGCTGGCTCAGCCACCAGGCTAAAAGAGAAGCAAGAATTATGCTCAGGTTTCAGTGTAAAAGCTGGAATATCTTGAACAGGCAGGTACTAACTTGGTATCCTACTTCAAACCTAACAAGCAAAGAAGGAAAGAGAATCCAGGTGCTTCCCTTCTCAATGTGTATGATCTGAACTAGACTCCCCTGCCAGCACTGTCCACCTTTTCTATTCAATACTGAAACAGATACCGATGCTGATTATGCTTCTCTGGCCTGGTGACAGGATCATCACCCAAGATTCTTGTCTCACTCAATGTCACCTCAGACAGTCTGGGTGGAAGCACTGACGTGCCGGACTGAGGGAATCCCTGCCTGAAATGAATGATGTTCCCTGGAGAGGCTGAGGCTCAGTTCCCGGTACAAAAGGAAGTACTGCACCTCCTACCACCCAGAAGGTTAATCTAGTGACTACACCCTGCGACAAAGGGGCACAGATACCATTTCTGCAGCTGATTTTAGACTCATCCTCTCACATCTTTTGCTTGTGCCACAGAAAGGGAAATACTGTATTAGCCTTGAAGAGAATGATTTAAGTGAAATAGTTCAGGCTAGTTTGCTAAGGAAATGAGGCTTCTGTCCTTTTGGCTCTCTACTTCTCTGCCCAGTTCTTAATGACTTTTTGCCCAACTTGTCTGCTGGGCAATTTAAACCAAATTTGAAAGAGGAACAGAAGTTATAGAAACAATTAACTGCATTTTTTTTAAATCTGCAGCTGGGAAGTGGAGAGACACCCAGCATGCAAACCCCGTTGAAAAGAGGGCAGGAAGAATTCGGATGTGATATGTTATGTGGCTTGGTAGTAGCCAGCTGCCTGATCTGCATATGCATGGCTCCAGATTAGCCAGAGTATGTGTTATTTCTTGCCTGACAGATGTCAGAAGGTTTACAGAGGGAGACAGAATTATTGTGGTGGGAGCAAGGGAAGGAAATGGGATACAAATCTATAGGAAAACAGCTCTGTGTGTTGTGATACTCACAGGACAATTTGTTCTTATTTTCGTTTTTGGTAAGAGAAAATGACAATCATTGTAGGGTTATACCTAAACAAATGCCTTTCTTTTGCTCCATTTCCTCTGTCAGATAATTAAAAAAACCTCTGTTGTGTAGCCTAACATTTTTGAAAAAGGAAGCCATGGCAGTATAAAGTTGCAGTAATAGTGACTTCCAGTCTCCAGAAGACTAGCAGGCAGCATCACTGGCACTAAAAGACACAGAAGGGACAGGATGAGGTAGGAAAGAAATCTGTGGTGTACAATCCCAGTGATCACTTTGTCAAAGTTGCTTTTTCATGTTATGACATTTAATCCAAGCTTTCTACCTGCAGCCTGTTCCACCACCCAAGTCAGACACTGGGTTCTCATCAGAGGGGCTTTTTTTGTACATTATTGGAGACAAAAAAAATTCCTTTACCTCCTTCTCATCCTAAATCAGAGTCCTAACACAAAAACTAGCAACAGAGTGAATAGGGAATGACCATGAATTCCATCCTGCTCCCTAGCTGCAGTCCTTTCCCCACCTGCATCTTCTGCCCCCACTTACATGAATGCCAGGGTCTAAATATTCCCACGAACTGGTTAGGCTGCTCTCACAGCACTTAGACTGTCCCTTGAAACCAGTGTTGATGTGCATTCCCCAGAATGCTTGGCAGAGTCTGAACAGGCTTCTCTAAAATATTCTCCAAGTACAATTTTGTCCCAGCTCATGGTCTTTCCTGCTAACCAACCATTTCCACTGCTTCCTTGTGTGCTCACTTAAGCAGGTTTTCCTATATAATAAATACAAGCGCCCCATGACCCTGCTGTCAGAGCTAGCTGTGCTCCTCCAGGCTCAGAAGACATTACAACCACAGTCTCTGACAGACAAGACTCCACTAACTGTAATACACTGTTTGTCCAAGCCTTTATCTGCGTGATTTTTCTTTGTCTGCCTTAATCCAGCGCAATACAGAGTTCTTACAGATTCTTTAGTGAGCTTGTTCTCTTTTGGATTTAAATCAGGACCTTACCAGAGTCACCTAAAGATTAACTGTCATACAGAACAGTGTTTAGAACATGACTGACCATCCCAGCAGGTATCAGATTATTGTTTAACTCTACTCCCTTGTCTTTGTGTATCTATTATTAGCTCCTATTTCATGCTTGGCATATGGTTACACTTAACACTTTCTTTAGTAAAAGGCAAAGCTTGCACTGTAGCTCCATGGAAAATCACATTGGCACAAAGCTAGAGTATCTTGAACTGGCAGCTCATTGGAAGAGAATGCAGCTAGTGCCTTATTCCTCAGGTTGTAACATATTTTGGGCAAGTACATTTTGGGATTGTTTTAATTATTATTATTTTCAAACCAGTGTTTGTTCAGAATCTATTCCTGTTGACCTGCTACATGGTAGTAACTCCAGAAATAGACTGGGACCAGAGTCATGGTGGGAACTTACAACAGTCAGAGCAGCAGATAAAAAAAGCAAGAGCAGAAGAAACACAAACACGGTGTGAAACACTTTCATTTGTTGCTTTTTTATTTCTCATTGTTTCTTGTAGGGAGCCACACAAGGAAACTGTCATGATTTCCTTCGTTTTCTAGATGATGCTAGCTAGAATATACCACATCAAGGATATCAGAAACCAGCACTTCTTCCCTTTAAAGGGCCTTTGACAAGTGACATCAACCAAAGACTTCCCCCAAATAATATTTTAAGCTAATCTTGTGGGCTTCCCAGCTACAATCCAGCTGAAGAACTCAACCAAATCAGTGGCATGTGGTGAAGATAAAAATCTTTCTCTTTTGGGATACTAAAGCTTGTTTTTCTCTCTGAGAAAACTGCATTTAGGGGTTGTTCATGCAGATTTAAGGCCAGGCAGAGATGTGCGCTTGACTGGTTGAAAAACCTCCATGACCCAGTCATCTCCTCAGTGTGCAGGAGCCCTCTGTGTAACGCAGATGTGGGCATTTGGGATGTCATCGGTGATCCTGAAATTTCAGAGAGAGGGCTTCGCAATGACTAGAGTCTAAGCAACAAAATGCTTTTAGAAAACAACACGTACTCATGGTGTTGCCAGCTTTCAAAGATATGCTGTCGTGCCTGTGCAGTGCATCAGAAAGCAAATTCTGGGTTGGTGCAAACAACAAACACCTTAAACCCCACTGTGTACTTTGTGAGTAAATCTGAACACGGACCATTTTCACTGTGGCTTGGTGACTTGACTACCACAGTCAGCAATGGTTGTGAGGAGCAAGGCCAGCTTCTCTGTGTACAAAAATACAGCCTTCATTTACAGTACAAATATTTAAAGGCAATTCTCAACAATCTCGTCAGCACAAGAAAAGATGTTACCTTTAGCCATCCTTGTTGCCAAAACTTTAATCCTTATCAAATGGAAATCACCATCTGTCCATTAGATCAATGACTGGCACTTGGGTCTCATTGATTTAGCTATTATGGAAAAGATATCATATGAGATACATGATAAATTAGACTCTGTCATGGATATTCGGTCAGATTTTTCTCAGTCTTTCCAAATGAGATAATTAGCTATAGCTTTCTAATTTTAAAGTAGTGTAAGTGATACAGATTAAGTGACTGTAATCTCTCTTTCTTATCCACTTTTCTTTTCACATACATGCATAATGAGGCTTTTGTCTATAATTTTGGTGTCACACTAAAACCATAAAAAGATATAAGGCACAGATTTTTTTCCCCCTAGTTTGAGATGTAAAACTTCTTCATTAGTCCGAATCAATTGACTTCAAAATTATTCTCTCTGTGTATTATAAATAAATAACAAAATTCCCCAAATAAACTTCAGTCATTTGATCAAAAATTGCACAATATTTTTACATCTTAAACACTTTTTCTTGAAACAATCGTAAAGCCACCAGATGTCTAACATGGCTGTCATAATTTTAAAATGTATGTTCATTTTTTTTTAATTTCTGTCATGACAGAGAGACAAAGTATTAACTGCAGAAACATGGCAACTGCCTATGTTTAAACATGCAATTGTTTCTTTTTCCAAACTGGCATTTTTAAAGGTCTTGCAGACACTCACTTGAAAGCAGCTGCGATTGTCACCAGCCCTTTGAAAGTCAGTCCTCCCTGTGTCAACTGCAGAACCTGGCTTTGTTACAGTGGATGCACAGGGAAAGGCAGTGCTTCTTATTATGGGCTACATGGATACATAGATTTAATCCATATGATTGCCCATTATCTTTCTTCCATCTGTGTCCCATCCAGCAGACGCAGAAGGTGTTTTTCTCCCTTTCTCTGCGTTGGACCCATCAGTTCTTGCAAGTTTTGAGCACAGTTATGGTGGCCTACAGCCGACCCTTGCTACTTCTCCCCTCTGTGCTCTGCTTTGCACCCCAATGTCACACTTGAGAGGCTTTTAGGGGCGCCTTGGTCTTTACATTGTGCACACAGAAAGAACAGCATCAACTTTGCTGCCATAAGTAGAAACCACCTCTTTATGTCCCCGTTCCTCATCCCCAGCTCCTCTGGGACAGCCCCACAGGCAGCTGGCTCAGGGGACTGACCACGGTGAGCAATGGTGGTGATTTCCATTTCCACTTTATGTTCCTCCATGGGGCAGGTTACACAGGTCAGCTGTCAGGAGTATTTTGACCTGTGCTTGCAGGCATGATGGTGTGGGCTGATGGCAATAAGAAGGATGGATGGAAATGCCCACTCGGGGCCAGAGGCAGACAGGACTGCTCCTTCTGGTGGCAATGCTGGCTGTAGCAAACATAAAGTGTCTATAGAACTACACATTTAAGTGGTCAACTGTATATGCATGGCCTCACTTTCCTAGTGTCAGGTGCATTATCCCCTAGTCTGGTCCAGAATGAAGCACCACAGCTGATGCTGAAAATGGAAGAGTTTCTTCTCGAAAACGGTTGGGGGGAAGAAATAGAGAAGAACCACTGGGCAGCCTGAAGGCCTTGAGCCCTAAGATCAAACAGATAATAGAAGCAACTATATCTCAGTATCTAGCACAGCACCAAACTAGCAGCCAGACCCACCTGGTTGGTTCGGGAACAACACCTCCCCCAGCTCCCCCGTTCCTGCTTTCCTACCCCACAGGCTTTTACTAACTGTTTTAAAGCACTTCTCTCTGTGAGCAATTACCATGTCCTACTTGTTTAGATTAGTTGCTGTCAGTTCATTTGCATCCATATTCCTACTTCAGTCAGACATTGAAGAACTGCTAATGAGACAGTGTAATCTGAGTTCAAAGAAAATAGTGGAGTAGAAAACATTTTTCCTGGTTAAAACAATCTCAAAATTACCTTATACACTGGGCTATGTGTCTCCTGTAAAGTTGTGGCCACTGAATTTGCCACAGGATTCAGGGTAGCTTGCAAACTTATGATCCTACAAAGTTTTCTTGAAAATACTTAAGATACAATTAGTCCCAATGGGATTTTCAATCTTTCCAGGATAATTTAAACTGAAGCAGATTTGTCCTCTTGGACTGGCAAATAGAGTGGAACAGCATTTCTTGGGGAGGTGAAGACTGTTCCACTCATTTCCAGATGTTACTCTTGAAGACTAACAGAGATGATGCACAATTCAATACTTAGTTATTTCAACTGGTAATCCTCCTAATAAAATTACAGCTATATGGGATGGCTATTTTGCACTATACAATTCCTACCCATCAGGAAATCCTTGTATGTAATAACTTCTCAAATTGTACACTGTGGTTATAAATAGGTAGTATAATGTTGAAAATCATCACTAGAATAAAGTTAGCAAATAACACAGCCATAGATGGCCTTTGGAATGACTGTTATATTTAAGTTAATTAGAAATTTATTTTTTTTTTCTTTCACTATATGCACCTGCCTCAGAATTTCTAAGGAGCTGTTACAAACTGCCATAGAAATTAATAAATCTAGCTAGGGGAGCCAGATGTTGACACGGTTGCCACAGAATACTCAAGCTTTTGATTTTATAAGGACAGGAAAGATGCGCAGCATCTGGGGGTACAATAATGCAAAGGACTGGGCAGCAAGAATATAGATATACACATACCCCTGGCACTAGAACTTTCTTATGTCAGATGACTACAAAAAAAAACAGGGGCAAAATCTGCCTGTCTTTTACCTGGTGCTAGTCTGGTGAAGCCAATGGTATTCTCTGACATTTCACAGGATATGTGCTAGTGGAGGATTTGCTGCTGCTGCTGCCTTCTCACAAACCCTCATTTCCTTAGATTTGGCTGTACTAGAACTTTTAAAGCCAGGCAAAATGAATCTGCATTAGCTTCCCATTATTTTTTCATGATACCTCCTAGCCACTGCAACTTCCTTGGTTCTGCAGGATTTACAGTTTATGTCCTGAAAGAAAATACTTTCATGACACTGAGGACAAGCATCAGGCATTTCCAGTTTTGCCATGTTACTGAAAAAAACCCGTAACAAAACTGAACAAAACCCCCCAGTAAGACACAAACCCAGAAGGGGTTATACTAAATGAGGATACCTAATAATGAGGTAATTCACAAGATCCTGTTTCACAGCAATCTAAATAGCATACCAGCATTATTGCACAGCACAAAATGATGTAAAATTAATAACAGCCATAGAGCATGAGCTACCACTGAAACTTGCTGCTGTGTCAACTTCTAAGTGTGAACTAATTGCTCATATGATTCACTTTCAGGTTCTCTCCTACCTTCTTATGTAACTTCCCTTTATTTGCAGTGCTATTTTCAATAAATCTAATTTATTGCCCAGTTACTGTTTCCTAATGTGTCTTTGTTTGAATAAGGCAAGAGTCCACATGGGAATCTTTTGTTATTCAGCAGAACTCTTGCTCCAATGAAGCAACAGCCACTGTTGTTCTTGTCTTTTTTCCTCCTTTTTTTTTTTTCTTTTTTCTTCTTCTTTAATAGATGCCATATATGTTGCCACTAATTGGAAGGTTTTTAGGCTCGTTTAAAGTGCGCAGATTCACACCAAAAAATGCATGAAATTAAAACCTACTTCTATTGCACACATACTATAAGATATATTCAGGTAGAGTCCTCTTTGTTTTAATAACTCCCAAAGATATTTGTGCTTATTTTTTTGTCACAAAAAAATGCTCGTAACGTTAAAAACCACACCTAATTGTGCAAGAGTAATGACACAACATTAAAAAAAACAACAAAACCTAAACTAAACTCCAAAATAAACCAGAGCAAACCCCCCTACCATATAGTTTAGGCCAAGCTGCCAAATCCTATTACAAATTCAATCCTATTAAAACGTTCCCAGGTTTAAGCCTGCTTTGGAGTTTTTCATAAGAGTGCGTGACCCCAACCCAAACCCCTCCATGTGTGGTCAAGGGACCTGTGGATAATTGTAAACTTCACGGGCTCCCATTAATCTCGGCACAGTCAGATATTAGCGCTTGTAAATCAGCACCTAAACAAGGACAATAGTTAAAGCCATCAATAGTCTTTTAATGAGGCAGATCAAAAACAAATGAAAGCAGCGGGACACTGGGATCTGCCAAGGAGGGGCAGGGAAGCCAGGGGGCTTTGTCTTCCTCCCTCGCGCACAAGTAGATGGAAGGAGTCCAGGACCTCTCCTCCGGCTGCGGGACTTGCCGCACAACTCACACGCGCCCCGCGGCTAGGGCCGCTGACGGCCG
>JANHFX010026267.1:0-14382 GCA_027560015.1 Chloroceryle amazona
GGCGGGCGGGTTGAGGAGCGCACCGGACAAAATCTGTCCGTGGTCCTTAAGCGAGCCTTACGCGCGGGGATGGTTCTTGCTACTGTCGTGTTTTTATAACCTCGTCCTGTCGCCTGTGCGCTGCCGTCGCAGTTGCGTCCCCCGCTGCTCGCAAACCCTTGGCTTCGGTCGGCAAGTGTGTGCCAGGCTTTGCAAAAAAAGTCGTGTTTTATTTGTAAATACTTGAGGAGTGTTTTTGCTCAACCAATAAATACTTATGTCTTACAAACGCATACGTTCCAGTATTCAAACTGGAACTCGGTGCTGCAACTCTTGTTCTAGAGGTACAGAGCCATATAGATGCTTTACATGGTGTCGTTGGTGACTCGCTGCGAGCTTTAGGCCTGCCCTGGAGGTTGGAGCTGTCTGGGCAGGAGGAGCTGATAAGGTCTCTGCAGCCTGAGCTGGTGTCGTTCTCATGGGCCTAAATGGGTGTTTGTTCATTGTGGAGCTTTTACGGGTGAGAAGTGTGATAAGACCAGTTGAAATAAATAGGCAACTTGTATTTTTACAGATTGGGATGACAAGCTTTATCTGGTAGAGCTTTCTCTGTTATGTGTAAAGGATATGTTATTGCCGCTATGTGCGTAGTCTCAAGGAAGTAGTAGGCTTGTTAGTAGTTGTTATTTATTAAGACAGTTCTGAAAATGTATTTATTTCAACGGTTCTCTGAACTTCACTGCATTTCTGTTGATTGTGAATTCTGTACCAGGTGAGATGTTGCAATGTAATTCGTATGCTATTACCAAGGTGGGTTTTTTTTAGACCAGCTTAATTCATATGCAAGTGCCATTCTTAAATGCATTCCTAATTGTCTACTGATTACACAAAACTGCAAATGAATAAACATTTTCTATTAGAGGATTTAATGCTGTACTTCCTGTGTGCTTGTGAGAAACAGCCGTGAAGAAGAAGCCTCCAGAGATTCAGAAGTTAAAAAGGGATTAAGGGTAGAAGGGGAGCCCTGCCGTTTCCAGTAAGAGGCTTCTACTCAGAGTTACACAGCAGTTACCTTTTCTCCAACTTGTGGAGAACGCATTTAGTACTGCCCAGAAGCAGGCAAGTATACCAACAGGTGTGCACAATTTGATTATTTTGGGCAGCACTGGCTCTGTATGTGCCTCATTGCAGAGACAGTACTGAGAAATCTTATTCGGTGGCAAAGAGAAATATTGTCTTGTCCATATTAATACTGAAATTTGACTTCTGGCTTGCAGGATACAAAATGTGAATTCCTACTAAGCTTGCCGTGCTTGTGTCAGGCAGTGTAATAGAGGAGCACGGGATAAGAATGCAACAGTTAGATGGATGGGGGTGCCAGTACTAAAGCACATATTCCAGCTTAAATTCTGCTTGAGGATCCAAACCTGTTGTTTCCGTGTGGCAAGGCACCTTTGGAGTCAGAGCCAGCTAATAGGAAATATGGGGCATAGGGGCTTGACTGAAATTTAGTACAGCTAAACCTAACTCTCTGGATACACGTGGTGTTATGAGGTGTGAGGGAGATGTTTCTTGGAGTGTTCTTGAACATAAAGTGAAATAGTAAAGATTGATTGTCTATCTCCTTCCTATTATTAAATCTATCCAGTCTTCATTTCAGCTTTCTCTTCTGCTGGGTGTGCTGTGTATATCTAGTCCTAAAAAGTGATATTCAGGGTTGGTGGATAGTATATACTTGTGGATAGCAATGTCTGAGGCATAGAGTCAAAGTTTTTCTGTCCGATATTTTAGTTGCCATCATCTTTGGATCTAGAATTTTCTCTTTCTTTTGTATTTTACATAGATGGGAGAAGATCCTTAAGATTAACCTTAAGATTTCCTGTCTTGGGCTGCAGTCTGCCACTTGAGCAGACTTTTTATAAACCTAGAATTTCAAATTCTGTGTTCACGCCTGGACATGCTGTCATGTTTAGATCTTTAGATTTTATTATTCTTTTGGAAACTGCAGCTGAGCTGTGATCAAAAATGATAAAATTCTTGGCCATGAATTATTACAACTCCTTAATGGAAGCGAATTTGCGGCTGCAGATATATGTGCTTATTTCATGTTCTGATTTGCTTTATATATTGTCTCTTTGCAAATGAAAGTGGAAACACGATGCCGAGGAAAATGTTGATTTTAAAACTGAAGTCAATGTATTGCAAAATTGATTGATAAGCACTTTAAAACCCCATCCCCAAATCCTTAGCTAGTGGGAGAAGTGACAGAACAGCTTCCTTCACAGTCATTCAGTGTACTCATGAGAACTTGGCCTAGGGGCCTTCGGGTCTTTTATTTGGTTAAGGTTTTTTAGAACTGAGATAAAAGTAACAATCAGATTGTCTTAATCATTCATAATAGTAGGTTAAGGAGATAAGAACATTAGGCAGAAACTTGATAGCCCGGAAAGTTGCTTTGTTTTTTCTGTGATCTTAATGGATTGCTATCTGCAAGAGTGAATCAGTGTTTGTAAGCATAATTATGTCATATGCTATCTTTTGAATGCTTGCATTTGCAATCTCAGATATTTTTAGTGAAATTTTATATATCTAACTTCCTAAATGTATGTAGGTGAACTTTTTTTGTGTGTGTGTATTTATTTAATAAGAAGCAAACTTAAATGTCACGCTACTGATTCCCACATGCTTGGAGTAAACAGCTTCCTTAGTGCCGCTTTGCTGAGATGAGATGAATGGTCAAATGTTTATTTTGATCTAGGAATGTTTACAGCAAGAGCTGGTTATTCCTGTGTCATTCTCTATCTTCTAGCCCAGTAAATCTGAAATCCCTTTCCTCTCTCATGAAAAACAAGCCAGAGAAATTAAGAGTGGGCATTGGACACACGATTCTGTTTCTGAGCGTAAGAAAAGTGGGTTAGATTTGCTTCAGACTGTCTGTGACACCCAAGAAATCCTAGTGTTTTATCTGGTGATATAGATATGTTTTTCTTAGTTCATCTCACTTCTGTACCTTCAACCAGATTCAAGAGCATCTGGTGATTTTCTTTGTTCGTTTGTTTTGGGTTGGTTCGTTTCTTTGTTTGTTTTGGGGGGTAGATGTTTGTTTGCTGAGCCAGAGAGATCCATTCATGAGTTCGACTGAAGACACAGCCATCTCGGATTTTAAGGGCTGATAGAGTTACCTGGCTCTAAGCACAAAAGCTTGAATTCATTGGTGCCTTGGAGGAAATTTCCATACATCAGTGATGGACATGCTCTGGTCACAATAGGTAATATGAACATGTAAGGCTTGTAAAATAAATAGAAAAAACAAAGAAAAAGGCATTTTCAGATAAGCACAAGTAAAATTTCCAGTTAATGTGTGAAATCTGTCTTAAGAACGTATATTAATTGGAGAAAGATGCTTGCTGTTTTTTCATTTGTGAGCACCAAATCAAGAAACGAATTTAGTTGATTGCCACTGTTATTTCCCCTCTCCCCCTCTCTTGGAGTCTCTTAAATGTTAATGCTATATATATATGTATATATATAAAATAAAATCCTTTGTTTTCCATAGACTGCAATGGCCTTTCACCTTTTGGGACTGTTTGTTCTGAGTGATGGCTGGAGTGATAGTGTGGCTCATGTGACATCATAAACATTTGTGTTGGCAGTCCTTCCTCATGGAGGACTCTGAAGTCTGACAGTGGTGAAGATGACTAAGTAGAGAAAGATTTATGTGGAAATCTTATTAATACCAATAAAAGAGAGAATGAAGGCATAAGAAATTTGGCTCTAAATAAACAACCAAAAAATGCTCTGTTCTTAGAAGCATTTGGCACAACTCCATCATGCCTTTTGTGGGAACTAGCTCTTTGTAAATCCTAATCTCAATTTCTTTTTTTTTTTTTTTTTTTCTTTTTAAAGATTACTGAAGGCTTCCACTTTTCCCAAACTTTCTCACAGTAGAATAAAATTAATTTTCACTTTGGTAATGCACAAATCAGTTAATTATTTCAAAAGCAATGTAAAACAGATGTCTTGCCTTGTTTCTCAGCAAAGATTTAATGGTAGCCTTGCTGTGAGATCTTTCACTGCCACCAAATGTCCCTCGATGTTACATGGTGCTTGTAATCAAAGCAGTTTACAAAGAAGGGGAGATATTTTTCAGCTACAGTGTGTCGTGGCTGGAAAGAAATTGTATCAGAGATGTGAAATCATAATTCAGTCTTCTGGTACTTGGATCTAAAATTTACCCAAACTTTTAAAGAGCAGGGTCTGAACTTCATAGCAGAAGTCTGGCTGTTCGGTAGGTGGTTCTGGTGGTGGGGAGTCCCTTTCTGATTCAGTTTTCTGGAAGCAGAAACTTGGCAACTGGCTGAGCATTGTGTGTTTGTTCTGTCCTGTGTCTATCTTCGTTTTACCCAGCCTGTAGCTCTGAGTCTCAGAGGATTCTGTGACATTGCTCTTCAAGGCTCCCAAGAGCAGTGCTCTGCTTGGCACACCCAGCAGTCTTATTTCACATTTGCTGGGGGCAGCAGAAGTCCCTCTATCATTCTGATGGAAAGAAAACCTCCTTTAGTCTTAACTCAGTTCAGCCCAGGGGGTGATGAATATTGAAATGCCATGTGCAACAACAGGAGCGTGAGCTCAGTGCCTGTTGGGAAAGACTTGCCAGCAGTGAGATGAAAGAGTCTTCACAGCAGTTTTGATACTGGCCTTGGGAGAGGTGCCTGTGGCGCTCAGTGCGTGCAAAGGCACGTGCTCATGTTTGTGCAACTGAATAAGGTTTCTGCTTAGAAAATTCATCTTGATTTTTGCTCTAATACATAATATGTACAGAAAAAAACAACTTTGTAAATTAAATACTTGCATAAGTTCTTTGCATTTTGTCCTGGAAATGGTTTCTAATATTCTGAACACTGTTTCTTCCCTATTCCTGTTGACTGTTTAATTAATACAATTCCTGGTTTTCATTAAATTGCTGCTGTAATGATCTGGACATGTAGTTAGTTGAGACGTTGTGTTTAGAACTATGAGTGAGTGTTTTTGTCTGTTTTCCATGTATTATTTTTCCCAGCAAGTATGATATCCCCAGCTCAGTCCTGCAGTGAGCACGTACTGATTTCAAATAGGAAGCAATGCATTAGGTTTTAGGGATAGCTTATGAGCAAGAACTTACTCTTTATTTGTTTACTGCTTCTTGAAAGTGTGTAGTTTCTAGGCTTGGTGTTAGTACTGCCACTGAAAATATAACCCTTTCAGAAGAATGAAGCACCAATAAAATGAAGAAAACAGGAAAGAGTTCCTATCTGGGTGAAAATATCAAGCGTATTTTCTAATGTTTGCTAGTGTAAAAAAAATCTTCACCATAAAGTCATGTTTACAGAGCTGGAGAGGCAGCTCCCATGTAATGGTCTTTGGCCTCTGTCCCTCATCTGGTAGCAGTGTGAAGTTTCCCACAGTGAGCAGTTCTAGGTGGGATTAATATCTTGCAAATGGCTTCTTGGCCAGGAAATTGAGTTGTTACCTGGGATTTGGAGTCCCAGGGCTGTACTTTAGTGATGGTAGTACTTACTGTGCTCAAGTTCCTGAGATGGCAATAGTTCTTTTTATTAACTCTTAGTAAGATTTCAGGGCAGCCATCCTCTACCCATCCTCTACTTGTGCTCTAGTACGTCTGCATCATTTTGGAGAGCAGTAACACTGAAAGACAACACATTTCCTCAGGCCCCAGTAGGTTTTATTAAGTGTCTTTGACAAATGCTTCCAAAAAACTGCAGGTTTTGAAATCCATTGGTATTTGTATATCAAATGGCAAATCAGTGTCCTCTCTGCTAATCTTACTTAGCATTTCTGTTCTCCCTACTTTTAGAAAACCCCGTAGTCTTCCGACCTGACCTTATGAGGTGTATCAGGTATTCAACTTGTGCTGAACTCAGTGAGCAGTAAGGCATTTGACATCTCACCAGAAGGAATATGTTAACAGAGTAATCCTGTGTTAGCTTTCATATTAAATGTTGTTGCAGAAAACCTGTAGAAGCTGGTGTTCATTCTCGCTGGGCCAGAGATGTGGTTAGAAGGTGGGTACTGAAATTGCTAGCTCTGTTTTAGTCTGTTTTAATGAGGAGCTTCTTTGCTGCTCTCTCCTGAGTTAAAGGGTTTCAGTACATGTCAGTAGGTTTCTAGGAAGCTGACAGTTGAGGGAAAGTCTGAGAGCCCTTCCGGTTGGGTGGACTCTACCTTGTTGGCCGTACTCAAGGCAAGTGAAACACTAAATTGAATGAGGTGAATTAGTGCCATCTTCTTCTGTTCCATCTGACTTCCTTGCTGTGTGATTTCCTTGAGCCTGGCTAGCTTCAGATGGTGCTAATGAGTGTGCAGAGGTGTTTGGCTAAAATTCAGTTTGAAGGGAAGCATAGTTCTCAGTCACCCCTTGTTTGCCATGGAGGCCAAGTGCTTTGCATCCGGCCTCTGCTGGATGAAGCCTGGAAGTCCAGAGTTCCCTCTGAATTCTTCTCGTACTTTGCAGCTCCTCCCTGCTTTGTATATACAAACAACATTCTTTCAGAGGACTAGAGGGCGGAAATGGCTATGAGCAAAACCCATATATTTTCTGATATGTCAGAAGATACCAGAAAAGAATAGTGTACTCCATATCTGCTGGTAGCTGATTTCTTTTCATCCTATTTATTTTGTAGGAAAAGAAGGCTTGGTTGGATATGAGGGAAAACCTTACTAACAATAATGGCAGTGAAGAACTGCAGCAAGCTATCTAGGGAAATTTCATGAGTGTACATGAGAGATTTTTTTAGAATAGCCTTTCAGATGTTTTTCCAAGTGGGTCTCGATCCCTGTTGGTTTCTAGGTAAGCATAGGTGTTGCTGACAGTGTTTTCCCCCCTAGCTCATACCTCCACTGCCTACATCTGCTTTCACACTGTCTCCCACAGCTGCTGGTCAGCATCCTCATGACTGCCAGTTCCTCCTAGTGTTGTGGAGCTTAACCATTAATCCCCATTTAGGTTCCATGCAGTACCCAATGTGCTAATGTTACTCTGGAGCCAGAAACAAGCAGTCTTAAGTGCTTGCCCTTTGACAGGATTACTGAAGAACAGATCAGATTTCTTGTGTCTCTTCTGCTGTTGCCCTTTCTGATACAGAGCTTGCTACGCTGGTTTGCATTATTTTTGGTTTGCATTATCAAGTTCTGATTGGTGGCAGTTTCTTTCTTTTTTTTTTTTTCTTTCTTCATTTTCTTTTCCTTTAATGATAGCGTTTGCATCCCAGATAGACTTATTATTTTGGCCAAGCAACAAGTTAATTTACCAAGTCCAGTTCTTAGCTTAATGCTTATACAGTTGCCAGGAGATTACTACGTGATCTAAGTGAGTTGAAGTGGTCAAGAGTTGTTAGTCTGTGTGTAGGTGGTTTCTTAGCAGCCAGATAAGAGACAGCAGTTTGAAGGACACGACAGAGCACTGGAAGGCCAGACCTACAACCTTTGCTCATGTGAGTTAGCAGCATAGGGCTGTGGTGCTATAGGCAGAGAGCTCCAGCAGGACGAAGGGCCTGGGGATGGGTGTGTGTAGGGTACAGCATGTCTGTGCATTATATCCCACTGCCCAGCCCAGTAGTTCTTGTCTGCTTGGTTTTTGATATGTTTGTTGTCAGTTTATGGGGTTTTGGTGTTTTGTTTTGTTTTTTTTTCTTTCTTTTTCCTTTTTGAAGTCATTTCAGTCTGAATTAACTGGATGGCTCTTAAAGGCTGTTAGAGTCTCAGCATGCCAGCTGTAAAATTGCCTAATCGACTCCAGGAGATAATCATTCCTGAGGGAGATCTTTGAATACATTGACTGTCAGTAGGAATAGGTCAGATCCCTCCAGGTAACTTTCTGGGAAGGGAGCCTTGTTTTCAAAACTGTATCTACCTGCTCTGTTAAGAACTAAGTAAGTATTCAGTGGTACCTGTAATAAAAGTCCTCTTTTACATTTGTGCTTAATCCTCTTAATGAAAGCAAATAACTCTCTCATTAATGCTGCTTAGCACAGAAATAAAGCAGCTGTTGTGACTGTTAAAGGCTTTAAGAAAAACTTAAGAGTTTCTCAACTTGATAGGTTGATGAAACCTAGTGGGCCACAGCAGTGCAGTCTGGTCTTCAGTTTCTCCTCAGAGTCTGGAAAGCATGTTGAGTTTGAGCCTTAGGACTAGTGCAGAGTTGTATTTTAAGTGGCTAGGTGTCACCTGGGGGAGAGAAGCTGTGTCAAGAACTAAGGTTGTCATAATTGTCCTGTAAGTCAAATGATAAAAAAGTGGGTTTTGGTGTATTGAACTTGAATAAATCCCTTCCTTCCAATGCTGGACTCTAAAATTCAGCAGTGGAAATACTGGAGAATGTCATTTGGAAGTGATGCTGATATTGGTGGCCTAAAATACCTGGTTAAAACTACCTCCAGAGACTTTTATAGCTTGGAAATTGCAAAAGTGTATGGCTCTGAGTTATAATAAAGCTGCTTCAGATATCTCCCCTTCCTTCCTGTGAAATGGAAAAGCAGAAGGGAAAAATCCCACACAACCAAACAGGAAATAATGCTCGGGTTTATGCTCCCCTTGTTCTGGCACTTCCACTTGGAAGCCTGCAGTGGGTGTAGCACTATTATTTGAGTTACCTTCCTGACACCTCTGGTTCTCTGGGGCTCTGTACAGTCTAGAACATCCTTGGCATCCTGGGCTCACAAGAGGGAGAGCAGAGTCATGCTGTGAGCTCAGTAGTAAAAGTGCAAGTGACACACTTCAGGACCAGGATGATGTTACGTAGGGAATTTTTTTATATGCAGAATAAGTATATATGTATATTTTTAATTGATGGATGGGGGCATGCAGTTCTATTAATAGCTGAAAATAAGGAGAGGGTAGAGAGGAAATAAAGCACTGCAGCTGTGATTTATCAAGATTGACAGGAAAACAAATATTATTCTAGTAATCAGAGGAAATTCTTTATAAAGCATATACAAGAAAAGTATTTTAACCCACCTCAACGATTTCCTGCCCAACTATATCCGAAGAAAATCAGACAGATTCTCCCCCCACCCCCTACAAAGGGTCACTTTTAAATTACTGTTTCTCCCATCCTCCATTTCTCTTGATGTTGGGGTTTTTGTTTGCTTTAGATGTTTTTCTTTTCTCTTGTCACATGCTTCTTAACTCATTTTTGACCTGCTGTATAAAACTGCATCTAAAAAGTGCAGCTGGGGACTGGTAAAAGGATTTGGTTGTATGTTTAACTGTAAGATGTACTGAGGATGCAGAATATTGATACTGCCTCCACTGAGGGCTGTAAGGCTGGGCAAACTTGGTATGCTTGCCCGGTGTGCTCCATTTAATGTTGGAAGAGCTGGCGTGCCTCAGTCTGTTTTGGACAATCATTGCCAGGTTGACACTGATGCAGCTTTTTGGGTAGAGCACCAGCTTTTCGTACAGCTGGTCAAAGAATGTGAAAAGAATAACTTCACTCTCTACGACATAACAGTTTCCAACTCATCCCAGAGTCTATTTGGAGGCCTGCAGCTAGTGGTGTTCCCCAGGGGTCAACACTGGGTCCGGTCTTGTTCAACATACTCAACGGTGACCTGGATGAAGGGACAGCCTGTTCCAGTGCTAGTTACAGTTTGCTGACTGAACTCTGTGCTACTGATCACAACCCTGTGAGCTCTATTGTTCATCCAGTTCTCAACCCATCTGACCATTTGCTCTTCTAACCCACACATCCTGAGCTTACCTATAAGGGTGTTACGGGAGACAGTGTCAAATGCTTTTTTCTCCAGGCCTACTTTTTCTCTCTCTCTCTTTTTTTTTTTTTTTAACTGGCATAGAGGTCTGAATTCTGTTGTTTGACTAGTGAACACTCCCCCTCTTTCCTGCCTCCAAAGGTGCTGCTGAATGCTTTGGTGGAGATCTGGAGCAATTCTTAAAGGTCATCTGTGTGCTACTTGATGCTTGTGGCCTTCTTGGGGCTTCAGGAGCAGTGGAGCAGCCCGTTGAAAATGAACTACAACTGTTAGGTGTTACTTGCTGAACATCAATCTGTTGATTCCACTGCTGATGCACAAATAGCTGTTCTGTGCTGTTTCATTTTCTCCTTTAGATTTAAAACCTTAAAATGCCCTGTCACTTGTCTTACCTCATCAAATCAGGCACGTAATCTCCTAGCAGAAAAGAAAAAAAGTTATCTTGGTGGCACTCTTTTGAGTTTTCTTGTGTGCTTGCTTAAGGTGATGGTGCTGCAGTTGTGCTTAGGGGCTGTTACCGTCCAGCTTACATTGCTGTTGCTGAACTGTGTGACTGAGCTGGTGGTATTCAGATTGTTTCCAAAGGTATTAGCAGCTGGCTGTGTGGATGCTCTGGTCTTCTGGTGTGGCTGGAAGCAAGGCTCTCCACACAAGCAGTTAACTGTGGCTCAGCTGTTCAGAGGTAACACCTAGTTCAGTCACCTCAGTTAACTTTGAAGCACATGGTAAATTTCATGAAATTAATGGACTTGTACTCAAAACATTATGTACAAAGAAGTATTTTATATTCCAGATGTTTTAAATTGCCTCTGTATTTATAAAAGTGATACTTAATCAAAGTAACTCGGAATAGATTTTTGACCAAAGCTGAATTTATTTGGAATGTTTGTGTTGGGGAAGATGATAGTAAAACTTTATCCTGCTTCATACAAATGATTTATTTCAAGAACACTTTATAAGCACATTGCTTGATTTTTTTACAGAGTTCAAATGTAGGAAAAGTGAGAGGAGATATCTAGGAGTAGTCATGGTCGGGCAGTGCAGCTTGTCTTTGTGGAGAGTAACTGTTCTCAGTGACATGGGGAATTGTGCTGTTGGCTCAGGTAAACATGTACATAGTAAGATTTTAAAGGGCCTCATTTGGAAACCATGTGGTGATGCTGACATTCCTGATGATTTTCCTTCAAAATAGAAAGAAGGTTGTGCAGTCAAGCTAGAAAAAAAATCCTATCTCAGTGAAGGGAAAGAAATTCTTTGTATGTTTTGCTCTTGATGTGAGCAATAAAATAGGGTGACGAGTTCATTCAAGGATGGAATTGTGGTTTTTAAGTTCTCTAGATCTCCCTGTTAAATCAGTGACAGATAAGCACCAACTATCTCTACAGCATTTGGGCTTGACTGACATCCTTCATAGTGAGAAGCAGTTGAGGGAGGTGAAATCAGTTCGTCTGCCTGGTAAGGTGTACAGAGTTGCTCTTCATCTGCCTTGCTCAGGAATGGGAAGGAATAAGGCCAACAAAAAGGTTTAACTCCGTAAGGAAGGCTATTCTGTAAACTTTATAATTCTGTAAGCTGTTAATGACTATTTCTGTCATGCTGAGAATTCTCCTGTCACTCCCTGGTGAAGTGGAGGGTGCCATGGTGGCTGGTGAAATCCTGTCCACACTTCACTTGCTGAGTCCAAGCAACTGGGGAATCGGTCGGGTTGCAGGACAGTGGCAAGATGATGTCCATCTCTATATCTAAGGAGTCCTTTGGTCATCTCAGGAGCTGAAATCTGAGAAGATGCTGGAGAAGGCTCAGCACAGGAGTCTGTGAAGCTGACTTCTGCTCTGGCTGATAAAGTAATGGTGACATACTAATTTTTGGCTGAGATGTGGGCTTTTTATTGTTTGTTTTTCTCCTGTATAGATCTTTTTTCTTTTTTTTTTTACTTCATCATAGGCACTGTTGTCTTAGGTGGGTTAGCAGGTCTGATATAATTTACTGTTGAAGAGCAGTAATGTGTCATACATTTTCCCCTCGCATTAAATATTGGTGTTTGGATCATTTTTTTTTCTAAGTTTTTGACCACCAAAAGACTGATGCATGAAATTTCACAGGAAGTCAGTTTTTACAGGCAGAGCTGAGTACCAGAGACAAAGCTTAAATTTTTTTCAGTTCTTCACTGTAGCATGTTTGATACAGCCTTCTGCTTTCTGCTCGGTGCAGTGGTATTAAAGTGCAAGAAACAAGTGAAAGGACTGCGATGACTTGAGCGGTAGTAAGTCTGAAGTCAAGCACAGCTACACTTCCTCTTCAGGTTTATTCAGCCTTTGACTCTTTCAACCGTACTTTTGGTAGTCTTTCAGTTTATGCTAAATACTCCATTTTCTTCCCAGATAACCACAACAGAAGCATTTAGGCACCTTACCAATTTTGTATAGACTAAAATCTTCATGAGTAGTTAGATTCTAAGCAACTTCCCCTCCACCCCCATTAGCTGTTCTTTTATGTGATGAATTTCTAGGCTTTTCACGCAATTTCCTGATACCATGTTGCTCAAAGAAAAGTGATTTGTAGTTATTGCATATAGCAATTTGGACTGCACTTACTTAATTCAGTTTCTTTGTGATTCAAAAATGAAGCAGCTTCTTTTTTTCTTTTTTCCTTCTGGGAGATAGCAAAAGATTGCTTCCTTAACACCCATCAGAGATTCATTATCACTGATCTTTCCATCTTATATTTGAAAATAAGAGGTTAATTTACTTATTTAAAAAAAGAACTCTTGTGTAATTTCAATGTCTGCATCTTTTGAAAGACTGTCTTGACTATTGAGTAGAGCACTAAATACGTCAGACTCTTTAATCACAGACTGGACCAATTGCTACAAAGAAATGGGAGAAGGTCTAAGAAATGAATGTGATTACTGACAATTGGAGATCAAATATATTTTTAAAAAAAAAAAAAGAGACACTTCATCAAGAGTAGGCATTGCAAGATGGTCATGAAGAGTCCAGAAAATGGACATTTGGAAAGGAGTAGATATTGCAACTGCCAGAAGATGAATGAGCATCATTATCTGCATCATTCTCAGGGAGGCAGGTTGTTTCTAGGTGCTCAGATGCACTGGATATTTTTATAATAAAACTGCCATTCTCTCAGACATGCAGTTGTATAATTGTTTAAATTCTTCAGATGGTTGGAATAAAGATGCTGATACATATATTGCTTCCTTCAGCAAGGATATTTTTTAAATTTGCTTCTTGATTTTATAACTTAGAGCATTTTTTATTTTTTTTTGGGGGGTGTGTGTGTTCATACCTGGAGCTGTTTCTTTAAAATGTTTTTAAAGTAGTATCACATATGTGGATTGTATGAATAGGGAGTGTTACTGAATAGGACAGTGATTTGTTGTGCAATTAGGATGTTTACTATCAAGAAAAAATAATTGTCATTGATCCAGCATTCAGTTTGGTCAAAATTTTGTAGGAATAAAGAAATCACATCTCTTGTGTCTCACAGCTGTTACAAGAATATGTTTTATGTGACTTAAATATTCCACGTTTTAAAGGTAATAACTCTGCCACCATTGTTTGACAGCCCCAAGGAAAATGATAGAAGCTGTAAATAGTAGTTTGTGTGCCCCAACCAAATGCCCAAACAGCAACATACAGGCAGGTGCTTCCCCATTTTTACTGGTCATTGATCCCACAGCTTTGCATTTCCCTGTGCTTTGTTTCTCCTAGGTAGGAGAGGTATGTATAGGACACATGTTGTTTCTTGAACTGCTCTGTGATAAAGAGCAGTCAGATATGTTGCTCTCTAAACAAGGGCAGTAAATATGTTCATTCTGTCTCTGAGCATGTGGCTGTTGTTGTTTTGCTTGGTTTTGCTTCCATGGCAGTAAGTGCTGGTTGTACCACCCCCTAAATTAGGGCAAAAAACAGTGGCCCAGTTGTTCACATTAACTTGGTGCTGGGGAGGCCTTTGCTGCTGCTTCCTGCAGGGCAGCTCTGCCTTACAGCTCTGTATTGCACAGTTTGTGTTTACTCTGTGTTTTCTCTTGTGCAGACCAATCCACAAGGGCAGGTCTGGAAGTGGTAGGTCCAGTCTGTCCAAAGATTACAGCAAAGGTTACAGCGGAGTCTTTGTAAGGCAGGGACTTGTATAGGTTATATTGGTAGAGAGCTCAAGGTAAAGGGAACTTTGACTGTAACCGCACTCTCAGCCTGCACCAGTCCAGTGTGAAGTGCCACCTTTTTATTCGTTTCAGTGGCTTTTCCACCTCTTTGCCCATCTTGGTTGCTACCGCTCCCCAGTGGGGTTGACAGAGCCCTATGTGACTGCTTGCTGGGCAACCCAGGTTCTCCCGGCACTCAGACCCCACAGCCACATACCAGGGCTGAGAGAGTGTGGATTAGGGCTGGCACATCACTCTGTGGCTGCTTTTCCACTGTGGTTCAGAAGATTGTCATGTAAATAGTGTGTCTTGATACCAGGTTCTCACTTGCAGGCTTAAAGCACGAAAGAAAAGATGGCTTGGCCATTTAGGTTGTGAGTCTAAGAATGCCCTGGCAGGGGTCATGTTGTAACCTTGAGCGGCTGATACAATGTCCCAAGAATTTTTTATAAATGCCTTTTCCTTTCCCTCTCC
>JANHFX010026267.1:14482-86698 GCA_027560015.1 Chloroceryle amazona
CTCCTTTCCCTCTCCCTCCTTTCCCTCTCCCTCCTTTCCCTCTCCCTCCTTTCCCTCTCCCTCCTTTCCCTCTCCCTCCTTTCCCTCTCCCTTCCTTGGTTTGCCAGTGTTTGTCATCTCCTTACCTTCATCTTCTGCCACAAAGAGAGATGCAGAAGTTTCTGTGAAACATAGGGAACTTAAAAAACTGATTTAAAAAATCTTGTGAAAGCAAGTGCTTTCTGTGAACTTGGACTAGCAGTAACTCTCTTTTTGTGTCCTCCAGAAGGCTTTCTGTTGTGTTGTTTCATGCCTGGGATGGCTAAGGGCGGAGGTCTGTAGAGCTGCTGTGAACGGGTGTGCGTGATAAGAGTGGGAGGCACAGTGTCATAATTAACGCTGTCAGAACGTGTTTTTGTGGTTGTTTTTTTTTTTTTTTTTAATGTGACTGCTGTTTTATTTCCAGCATATTGTATTCATTTTCCTTTTATTGTGGTCTGACAGTACACCCTGAGCTCAAACCAATTTTTTAATCCTGAAAGTGCTCTCAAGTCAAATCTGGCTGTGGGAGTTTAGGCCTCTAGGAGTTTAGGGTTGCTTCACAGCTGGAAAAAGTTAGTTTTTCCATTAAAACAGGCATTAACTGGCTTTAATGGACTTAAGATCTTTTTATCTTAAGAAACCTCATCAGTATAAGAAAAGCTTAAATTGTGATGGTCTGCTAATCAAAACGAAGATGTCCTGGTTTGTGGTGTTTCCATCGAACTGAATGTAATGAACTACTATCAATGTTAACAGAAATGGGATGTGTATCCCTGATGATTCTCAATGGAAAAAAAAAAGTTCTGAATTAAACACATGTGTGAAAGCTTTTGATCCTTTGGTAAGTTTTATTTATTGATTGCATGTTTTAAGTTTGATTGCAACAGCAAATTGCTTCAAGGGATCATCAGTGAGGGATTGTTTCTGCCTTTCCCGTCTACAGCTTTTTGGAAGCTGTGTGTACGTCAGCATCAAAATAATACTGTATCCTTCAGGTTCATTTTTCTTCATGAGGTTTGTTGTGGTCCCTTATGTGACATCTTAAACATCAAGCCAAAAGTGGTATCTGACTGCAAGCTGAGTTTGGTCTTTGTAAAAGCTGTATTCAGGGTGGTTAGACTTTCTGCAGAAAGCAGAAGTGTGTGTGCTGCCCTGCTTGCTGGCTTCAGATTGTCCATTTCTTAAACAGTTTTTCCACTTTCTAAACATTTGCTGGAACTGTATTTGCTGTGGTATCTGTTTTTGTTTGGTTTTTTGCTTCTTCTTTACGGAGAGAGGTTTTTGTGGTGGTACTTTTCTCGATGTAGAGAATTTAGGCAACATGCAGAAACCCATATTTAGGCAACATGCAGAAACCTGGAAATACTTCTGGTTTTATACGTGTATACATGATGTGCAGACATACATTTTATACTTTACATGTAATAATGTTCAATTGCATTGATGTACATCCAGACATAAGCTCTTTCATACTTTGGTACTTATATATTTATGTGCTGTCTTTCCCTGTTAAAACAGTAATTCTTTTTATGGTGACATTGGTCAAGGACTTTGAGAGGCAGAACAGACTGAGGGTTGGATCCTCTGCACAAGCTGTATTATAATGAGAAATTTATCTGCTGAGAATCATGAAATGGTGACCCCAGAACAACTACTTAGGCATCTCCAAGTTTTACAACTAGCGTGTTACATCTATGGATTTTTTTTTTTTTTTGACTGCTAAGAACATACGGGTGTTTGAAAGTACTGACTGGGAAACAAATGTATTAATTTTTGTTGCTTCCTCACAGGAAGTTTGTATGTCCTTATGTTAAGGCATTGAGTAGCAGGGGTTTTGAAGCAGGTTGGTGGTTTGTCTGCAGATTTCATTCTGTAACTGGAAGATGCCAGTATGTAAATGTACTTGGATGGAAGGAGGATCTGCGGTTCATGTGGGTTTTTTTTTAATGAAGCTTAGAAGTGTATTCTTGCAATTAAGAACATGATTTTTTTTGTATTTGATTTAATTATTACTTTGTTTTCTGGTGAAGAAATTTTACTCAGATCAGGAGTCAAACATGCCGCTTAATTGTTCACGGTACTACAGTGATACTTAGAAGCTCCAAGCAAATCAAGGACACCTTGCACCTGACAGTGTGTGTATATGTATATGTATATATGTGCATATATACATATACTTTAGAGATGGTATCCTAATCTGATTTACTCTACATAAATAAACAGTGATATAATGGGGCAAAGTCAAACTTCTTAATGTGATTATTGCCTCCAGTCTCTAACCTAGAAATATGCATACCTCCAGTACTGGCAGCTGGGAGAATTGGGTCTTATGTATGTTGTGAAGGGGAATCTCTCCCATTCTCTGTGGCCACTTATCTTCCTGCAGTGTTGTCTGTGAGTGACTCCAGCCAGGAGCACTGAGTGGGGGGTGACAGCATTGCTTACTGGTGGCAGTCTCTGTCGTTGGTGTCCTTTCTGGTGTGCTTCTTTTCCTGCTCCCCTCACTGAGAAAAACAACGTTATACTTCCTGCTCTACAGGAGTCATAGATTGTTAAACTGGTCCAGCTTTAACTTTATAGGTGTGTTTAATTCCCTCTTTCTCTGATGTCAGACAAGTTGATTTTTGTATTATTTGTCTTAGAAACCCTTTCTGTTTGTGGTACTGTTTACCTAGGTCCTTTCCTGTCTGCTTCTGCAGAGGAAGCTGGAGTGGACTTTGGTGTAGCTCCCCAGGTGCCATGCTCAAGGGATGAAGCCCTTTCTCCCACCAGCCCATGGGAGTTTTCTTTGTGCTGCCCTTGGAAGGATGTCCTCCTGTATCAGTACAGTGGTTAACCCATTGTAAGCATTTGTTTGTAGCAGCATTTAATTTTTACTTACTAGCCACCTGTATATCAGTGCAGACCTGAGTTTTGGCTTTTGTGGACATTTTGACTTCTCTATATGTAAGATTTCTGAACTCTGTTTTCAATTAAAGGAAAAATAGGATCTTTTTAATACATAACATTTGGGATGCGTAGATGGATTTGAAAACACAGGCTACCACATGTTCTTTTCTTCTCCTTTTCCTGCTGTTACTCTTTTTATGTGATACAGGTTTTCTGTAAAAAGCCCTAAGTGTTTATTCTGAAGTCCTGACTTTATAATGTGAGGTTCTCATTCACTATGGTTCTTACACCTGCAAGATATTTCTTGGGACAGATAAAAATGCTGGTGAAAATACAGATTTATTATTTTTTTTTAATTTCTTTTTTTTTCTTTCCTTGGTCCAGACAGCTAAGTTGGTTGCAGCTACCTGACTTGCATGTGTTGAACCATGCAAGTCTAGCAGCTAGAGAGACAGGTATTGTAAATGTGAATGGTGTTTATGTCCCTGTCAAGCATACATTTGCACTTAGTTAAGTTTGGTTTTGTAGTTCAGTGGGACTTGTGCTCACTGGTACTTTTTTCAGGGTGCTTCCAATGTACTCTTTGGTGCTGAAGATTTGCATTTCTGGAGGCTGGTGTTGCACAGTGATAGTGTCTTTCCAGATCGACACTGTTGCTTGCTTCCCTCCTTCTGGAGGAGATGGGCAGAGGAGGCTTGTATGTGACACTGAGCCATTCCTCAGGCCATAGGAACTCAGGTTAATCTTGGAACTTTGACTTGTATGTCACAATTAGCATTTTAGCTGGGAATGAAATTCGTATTTATCGCTGTTGCGCTTCTGAAGCGAAGAGCGAAAGCATAGAGAGATTTACAAGCAAGCTTGGAAGAATAGTTGGGTAGTTTTAGGAACTGTCTCAGAAGGGGTCTATAAGCAGAAGGAGGAAGAAAATACGCACTAGCACTGGAGATTTTCAGAGATCCCAGATTGTATATCCACAATGCTCTGACGGCAGTGGTATTTGTGAGCTCGCAGACTGAGCCCCTGAGCATTTTTTTCCCAAGGAAAGAGCAGCAAAAGCCCTTTGGAGCCAACCTGCTTTGCTGCTTTGTCTTGTGGGTGTTTCTCCCTCTATTTTTCTCTCTTTCACCCGTCCTCCATTGCCTCTCCCCTCTTCCCCCCATGCTGCTATAGGTTGTCCCACATGAAGAAAAGCTCTTGGTCAGAGACAAGCTTGATGTAGTGCTCTTGTTCCCTTGATGTCAGGCATGGTCCAGGTCCTTGTATCCATTCTGGATTTCAGTAGTTGCTTAGCATGCTTCAGATATACTAGACTTTTGCTTGGATGTATCTGTGAGCTTAGTGCTGTGAAAGATCCCACTCTTTCTGGCTGTTGAATCTATTTTGATGCTTTTGACAAATGGAAAGAATAAGAGAATAGCAACAAGCCAGCTTCTTGCTCCTTAGAAATCTGCCATTGTTTTCCTCTCTGCAGAGGAAAGGTATGTTGCAGTCTCCTAGGGAGAAGAGAGAATGTGCTATTGATTGCCTAGATTTCTTGCTTTGCTTTTATGCTGCTGCTACTACTACTACTATTTAGAACATTGCCCCTCCTGGCTTTGTGTTAACCCACCTTGTGGAGCTTACACATATTTCTGTTGAGCAAATGTCCCGGCTGTGCAGTTTTACTGCTTTTGCCAAATTACTGTTTTCAGAACAGTAATTTTCCCACATATGTACAATAGCTGACCAAATGTGAGTAGCTGTGTTAAGAATAAATGGGGTTTGTGAAATGCCAAGTTGTAAATAAACGTCTTTTTGTTTTACCCTTCTTCCTTTACTGTCTGACCTGTAAATTCTGACTTCTTGTATATTTGAGAAAGAAGATGTCATTGAGGTATTGAAATCTTAGTCTTAGAGACTTTCCAAACCCACCTGGATCTGTTCCTGTGTGGCCTGCCCTGGGTGATCCTGTTCTGGCAGGGGGTTTGGACTCAATGATCTCCAGAGGTCCCTTCCAACGACTACCATTCTATGATTCTATAAAAGCAAAGAAAACATGCAGAGTTCCAGCTTGTCTCCTGCTACTACAGGCTGCTTTATTTTTTGGTGTCTTAAATATTTGACAAGACACAGGTTTTGTGTGCATTGCAGTATAGTGGAAGATTTTGTTATCTCTTGTTGTTCTTTCTAGTTTAAAAATATTCTGTTCTCTCCTGTTACTAACAGAGAGAAGGTGGATGTTAGTCCAGGGTGGCGAGTGGTCTCTGTGTGTGTGAAATCACATGGAAGAATAATGCTGGGAGAGACACTCACCCGTTCTTAAAGCATGTTCCCCATGCAGGGCTGCGCTGTTGTATGGTCTTCGGTGAAACAGGAGCAGATACATTTTGTGGCTTGCTAAGCTGTAGGGCATCCCTCTTTTGCTGAGTACACATTCAGACTGGTTCATTCATCTGTCCAGTATTCCCTAAAGCCCAGTAATCTATATTAAGGAATTTCTGGGTAGGGAGGTGTAGACTGTCTTTCTGCACTCATGGTAGCAATGCTGGAGGTGCAGGCCCATGGCTGTGGGGCTGGGATTTTTTGAGTAGAAGGCTATAATGTGTTCATTCATGGTTTGGCCAGTCAGGAGGTCTGTGTGTAACTGAATTCTGATGTGACTCCATTTGTAATCCTCTATTTTGGTTTCCATCTGTGAATTGTAACTATGGCTTTTATTTATTTATTTAATATTTATTTTTTTTAAGAGTCAGTCTAACATGAGTCAAGACTTAAAAGTAATTACAATTTTGCTGTCCAGAAGAAAGAACCATTGCTGACAAAAAAAAATAAATAAATCTGCTTATAAATGCAGATTATTTTTCTCCTTAAACGCTTTCAAATGCATTAGATAAGAAATTCAGGTACAAGTAGATCTCTGTAATACATGATTGTGGCCAGAGTTACCCATAGTGATGTTAGTAGGTAGGAGTGTAGACAAATTGTCTCAAAAATACTGTAGAGTTTGTTATTTCGGATGCTACTAAGCATTAAGTTTTAGAGAATGTATGTGTGGCTAACATTTGATTTGAGGAAGATTTGTTCAGTCAACCAGCAAGAAGTAAATCAAATGTCTAATCTCAAATGTCTTTAAATAAGGCTGCAAATGAATGACAGAAAGTAGGCTAGATATTATTCTGAGGAGAATTAGTAACTGTCTTTTTAGACACATAGTTTCCATAAAAGCTGGTATAATGGTGGAGTAGGAAAAGGATGTCACCTTTAGGAGCTTGCATGTTGAATAATAAGTGGGTCTGGCTGAAAAATGAATGCTATGCTGGATTGAATGGTGAAGCCCCTTTCAGCTTCCCAAATAGAAGATAGGTTTTAAAATAATGAGCTTTTACAAATCCATTCCTCAAACTGCTCTGTTCTCTGTGTGTACTCTAGAAAGGGAAATGTATGAAATGTAAAACACCTCTTTTCCTGCCCCAGTTTCCTGTGCTCTCCTCCCTGCACATCTGGGTGTTGAGCCAGGCTCGAGGCTCCAGACCCATTGCTGCACACCAGCAACTCTCTTAAAACAGCTGCTTTCACATTCAGTTGGGCTGCTGAGGCTTTGCTTTGAGGGGGCTCATTTGGTCCCATTGGAGCATCTTTGATATGCTTTGGAGATCTGTCAGCATCTTCACTGTGTGCAAAATGAAGAAATAATAACTGCAGAGAAGAAAGCCTTACGCATTAGAATTTTAAAGTGTGGGAGATTTTCTTAGGCATCGTACGCTTGCCACAAGTGTGGATTGCAACAGTTGGTGAGAACCTTCTGGGAGCCTACCTAGCTTGTTCTCCTTATTTAGTTAGGCCTTCCATTTTTCGTCCTTTATTTCCTCTGAGGGCAGTCCGTGGCTGACAAAACTTGCTTCAGGACCTGCCATTGAAGAAGTGAAGTTTTAAATGAGCTTGCTGCAGGAAGGAAGAATGGATGAATGCTCCTCCAGGAACACTTCAGACGTGCCTTTTGGCTTCACACCTAGCTCTCCATGCAGCAGTGCACACCGGCTGACTTCCAGTTCAGCTGTACTGACTTGTTTTCTTTGCCTTGGACTAGGAGCTTCAGATATCAAGGAAAAGCTACGTGACTGGAGAAAATAAAAAGCACTCAGGTTTCCCACACTTCTGTATCTGGTTTCCTTGCCAGGGGCTGTCGCGTGAGATGTTGATACCGCTACACCCAGTCCTGCACAGTTGTGCTGGTGCTGGATGTACTCCAGCTCATTGAAGGAAATATTATTCTTTTTATCCTTTCCCTGAGGGCAAAAGTCCTTCCGTGGTCCATTTAATTACTGCAGGTTATTGTGATTGAAATTTCCACTATAAGGATGGGTGCCAGGAATTGCAGTGTGGTTTCTTCTAAAGCCTGACCCTATGCTTATGGATTTTGCTGGCATATTTGGGTTGGTCAGGAAGCCATTTCCCCCCCAACCCCCCTTACCAGCATAATTCTGTCAACAGAAGCCCAGGTGTAGCTGCACTTATTCAAAGTACGAAAGTCCTCTTGGTGCTGTTGCTAATCCTTCTGTTGAGTCTTCTGCCAAAGTAAGCTGTGTCTTGGCTAGGCGCTGGTATTTACTGGTATGGCAAAAGTAGGCCGTCAGATCCTTCCCAAGACCCTAAAGCAGGCACCCAGCACTCTCCTTGTGTGCTGATCAGATGACTGCAGAGTGAGCTTCAGCCTGGATTGAGTTTGTTAGCTGGAACCATTGCTTGAACAATCCTTCCCCATTGCAGCTGGGCAAAGTGACATGAAGGGACTGTGAAATCCGCATGGGTGACATGGGGAAGATTGTGCAAGCTCTGTCACAGCTTCTGAAAGTTCAGTTTGCATTTCTCTTACCCTGAGCAGGTTGGGAATAAGAGACCATATTTTTTTTTTTGTCCCTGAGAGGTATGCCAACTCCACAGTGTTGGCAGGGTACCTTAGCCTCTGTTGAGCTTGTATTGTTGTGGGCTTGCCGTTATCGGTTCCTGAGCTAGCTAATCATGTCTAGACGGTGGTGTAACAATATACTGTAAATCACACTCACCATCTCTCCAGCTTTGCACAGGAAACCTGGTGCTCTATGCAAAGCAAATGTCCATAGGCATAATCACACCAAGGCTGCCTTCCCGTGTACAGTGATGGGTACGGAGTTCAGCACCTACAGCACCTCATCAGATTATTGCTTGGAAGAAGTTGAATATTTTTATTTTTGCATCAATTAAATGACTATGTTCTGAATGTTAGGACTTTGCATTTTACAGATGGGGATTTATAAGGGAGAGGTGTGGGTTGGGGATTTCAGGGACTTTGCATTTTACAGATATGGATTGAAAAGGGGACTTGAGCAACTTCGTCCTCTACCGCAATATTGGCATCGCTCCATTTTTCAGCGTGGTGTTAGAGCGTGTCCCTAATTTCCAGACAGGTCTGCAGCAGGTACCCTGTGCCTGCGTTGGCATTGCCGTTCCTTGATCTTACTCGAACATACAATATGGGTCACAGAACTCCTTTCCCTTCAGTGTTATCTCTCTCCTTAATCCAGTGTACAGGCCAGGCTGGTTAGTATTTCTGAGTCTTGAAAAATATTTCTGAGAACAGAATTCAGTTTTCTAACATCCATGTGTAATTTACAGCCTCTTTAGCATCAAATAAGAAACAGCCTGAAGATCTGTGAACTGTAATTTATCTTCTGTTTTAAAAGCAGTTTAGTTTTGCTTGGTTTTAATATAAAACTTGCTTGATTTTAAACCTCATTATTGCAGGGCCTGGAAATACCTTGTGGGCTGGAAGAGGACAGAACTTTTGCTCAACTGGTTTTCTAGTTAATAAAATCATCTATGATTTGGATAATTTTCAAAGTAATTTCATAATTAGCACAAAGCTCCAGTGCTTTTCCTTTCTCGATGAGTTGAAAATGGGACTGTGTAATCCACCTCTACAGAAAAATGATATAATATTAGGGGTTTTCTTCTCTGATTAATCCTTTTTTCACACTTGCCTAAAAGGTTTTGAAGTCTGATAAGGGTTCAGGCCCTCTTCGCTAGCAGTAAATGGTTGCAAATAATGCAGCCATGTGTATGTGTATAATGCAGCCATGTGTATGTGTGTTGACTTTTTTGTTTACTCTTTTAACCTCTCTTTGATCTTACCATGGCTTCTGGAAAGAGAAGCAATCAGCCCTTACTAGGGCTGTGCTAGAGTGCTGCGTTTTTTGGTGCCCTCTGCCATGCCTCCTTTGGCAGGAAGCTCTGCAGCATCCCTGGTGCAGGGACCCTGTGCTGATACCATTCTATTTCCAGATACTGTCAGGGAGAGGCCAAGAAGGGCATCCCAACAGTCTCTTTTCCAGCACAGCTCTTTCTTGCCACTTGACAATTTGTTTATTTTATCCGTTTTTCTGCTTGTCTCTATAAAAATATGAAACTTTGAGGAGAGTGAGTTTCTTCCAAAGCACGTAAAGATTTTGATGAGGACCCTGTTGTCCCTTTGATGGAAATCCTAGGTGGAATTTTCAGCGTTCTTGGGAAACTCTTCTGATCTCCAACCAGAATCTCCTCTCCTAACACACATTCCTTCCTTTTCTTACTTCTCTACCACTGAGCAGTCCCTTCTGTTCCACCACTGCCATAGGAGCCTCTCCTTCCCCCTTCCTTTTCGGACTCCCTGTGCGACACAAATGTTCCTGGGGAGGTAACTTTACAGGGAAGATAATGTCTCACTATTAGCCTGCTCTGTGGCACGTGCTGATGAAGAAAGACATCAAGCTCTAGTGACTTGACCATGCTCCAGTATTTGTATGTAGGCTTGCACAAGTGCAGTTCTCTGTGTGTATTACACATTTTTTTAAGTCTTCCTGGAAATAAATTATAATCGACTTTCCAAGTAAAAATGTCTACATTTTTATATTCTTACCCTCATCTCTATACCAAGTGTATCTTGGCTCTACCCAGAGACCTGATTAAAAATGTTAAAACACACTTACCAGAGTGCAATGGCTACATTTATAGCATCTGACTTGAATGTTTGTTTCATAGTCTGGGTTGTAACAATCTGATTCTCAGACTGCCATTGACGTCAGTTTAATAGGAAAATTCAAATAGAACCTGTATTAGATTTTCACTATTAAGTTAACAATAAAAACTTTCGACAGATGCCTTACGTAGACAAGACTGTTAACAGAAATATTACATTAATGAAAATCAGGCCTCCAGAAACAGACTAGCTTATTTTTTGAAAATAAATAATTGTTCTCCATGTTCTAGTTCACAAAAATAGTTTTATTTTTAATTGTGCTAGTGGATTAGATGTTAAGTATCGGGAGCAAGCAACTTTAGGCCATTTTTAGCCGTGTTGAAAATCTCTTACCTTTTCCAGAACTGGAGAGCCCTTCCAGAAGTCTTCATTTGACTGATTTCATTGCTTTCAACCTCAGACTTCCCCCTCATTTCTGCCGCACAGGATATTTAGCAGCTCTTCCTTATCCTTCTTAGTCATGGTGCTCACAAGGTACTGATATAACCAGAAAAACTCTGGAGGCACCACCTCAGGTCAAGACAACTTCTGTCAGGGTTTGCGCCACTTGTAGTAGTCGGTAGTCCCCACAGATGGTGGGGAGAGGAAATAATGTTGTCCTTTTAGAGGATGATAAATTCTGTCATAGACCAGAAGAGGCTTAGGTAATGACTATGTGTTTGTGTCCTACTACTTTAGTTCTCTATAGATAAATGGCACCCCTCTTACCAATGCATTTACCTAATATAGATGTAATAAAGTCGGTGGTGATCGAACTGCTCTTGTACAAGGTAAGTGTGTATTTGTGGTAAGCACCTTTTACACCAGTGAAACTGCATCTCTGTGAGGTTTGTTGTGATTTTAATGTTTCAAGAGAAGGATTGTAACTCTGGGAGAAATGTATAAAGCCTGTATGTGCCTTTCTCTCTAAGGATACATAGTCTGTCAGGGGATGGGCTCACAGTCACAGGACGCCTATTCCTGATGAACCCCCAGAGCTTGCTTTACTACAGCCTCAAGTATCATTAACAAAGCCTCTGGACACATGCTTCTCTCTGTGGTGAGGAGAGCAAGGGAGGTGTCCTGAAGGGGCCACTCATGATCCTAGCAGGGATGGTAGGAGTCCCTGTGCTAGCTTCAAGCATGCAGGTACATCTCTGCTGTTGCCCTGGGGGATAAAACTGGGTAGTATACCCAGAGTGAGTGGATGTAGACCCACTTAAGTGCCCAAGATCCCATGTTGCAAACTAATGGATTAGTTTGCTAATGAATTATCACCAGCTCTGTTTCCATGGTAGGTTTTGAATCTTCTTCATCCCAGAACTAAATATTGAGCCCAGCCAAGCCTGTCTGCAGAGGTGAAGCTCTGTATGCTTTAGCATATTTCTTCCTTAGTTTCATTTTGTCTTTGCCAGCCAAAATGACAAGTCTGTTACGACAGAGCCATGTCACACTACTGGAGCTTAGGGATTTGTATTACTTCAGCAGTGTTAGGCAGGTGTGCTGCCCAAACGGGCACAAAAGGTGACATTGAGGGCTTCGTCATGAACTTTCAGCATGTGGTAAGGGCAAATGAAGGGTGCTTTCTATGTCTTCTTCCACCCTCTCTTGAGAGCCTGGGATTTCATGAGGTGTGTTTTGAATGAACGTAGACTTGCATAAACATAGTTATTTTGCTTGTCTGCCACTGATATGACAAAGTTCCATTGATATGTTTGACAGCCTGAAGTAACTGACAGTTATTTCACATGTGCAGTGTTTATCTCCATGGTATGCCATGTGACAGCTCAGAAGTGACACCGACATTCAGTGTGGATCTTGCTGTTCTTCCCATCAGGTGTCTTGCAACATTTTAAAAACACTCGTTTTTAAACCCTAACAGAGTCTCTCTGTTCAAAGTCACATTAGGTAACTGTGTTTCCTTAGCCTTTTTCATCCTCTGGCGGGACAGCGTGCAAAAGTGCATCAGGAAGAAGAGACTAGGGTTTTATGTATATTAGTAAAAACTGAAACTAATGCTCTTAATTTTGACCACATTGATTTACTTGAGATCTTGTGAAAGCTCATGCATATTTATTTGAAAACTTGAAAGGACCAACAGCACCTGTCCATGCAATGCAGGGGTAAATACGGCATAGGTCTTTCAACACAGCCCTGCTGGAGTAGCTGAATACTGTTATCCTCTTGCTCATTTTTACTCCATTTGCAGATTCCCATAGAACTGTGAAGATCAGTGTCCTAACCTAAAACACCACAGGGCTTGAAATTATTCAAAACTTTTGTTAAGAATGTCTACTTATCTATGCTGAGTCTCCTGACTATTTCTTTTGCCTCTGTAGTTACATAGGCAAACTCTAATTTGCGCCCTGTGTAACTAGGGGATGAGCTTGTGTCTCGGGCTGATAGTGCATATGTTGCATTGGCACTTCAGATATAAACTGGCTACACGATTACTGAATGCTTATTAGGAAAATGATGAATAGCGTGTTTGCTGTAAAAGGCACAAACATCAAAAGACAGTCAATTTGATGGCATGTGGGAAACCCAGTTTTCTGTTCATTATATTATATGTCAATATTTTATACATTTTAAGAATCCCTAAAAAAACCTTTCCGCTGTTTATTGCTTACAGTAAAATGCAGGCTGATCTGTTTTCAAGTCAGATTGGCTTTCTGATTTTAATGGTTAAGCACAGTGCTTTGCATTATAAAGTCAGTGGCAAACTAATGCATTCCGTATCTCTGTTTCCTTTTACAAAGTCGATTCTTAGAATTTTTGGCCAATTGACTGTTCATTTGTAAGCGTCATCTTAATCTACAAAACAGCAAACAGCTCCTTCATCTACTTTTTCTCTTCTTTGTTTAAAGAAATAGAAGAAAAAGAACAGTTTGCTGAGATCTTTTCTGAGTTTATCCATATTGTCTGTATTACAAGTGTTGTTTTCTGTGTCTATTAGGTTTTTACTGTCAAAGGAATTTGTTAAAGCTATAGGCATTGCCCTGGTGAAATTTTCCTCTATGCTGACATTTGGGTAGAGTGCAAAATGCAGTCTTTTATTAGTAAGCCAGATGCCTATTTTGAATGTGGTTGTGGATTTAACTTAATGTGCTTGGCATAAGAGGACTCATCTAGGTCTGAATTATTCCAACCTTAAAAAAAAAAAAATCCTAAGAAATGTTGCAACTATTTAGACTGAATATTCACTTTTCTTCTATTAGCTTCTGAGATTTATTTTTCTAGTTAACAATCTGTATCTTTTGTTTGTGAGGCCTGGCATTCTGCTGTGGCATGGTGCTCTGTCCATTAGTGAATGTGAACTGACATCGTAATGTCAGGGCAGAGTCAGCAGTATGATTTATTATCAGACTGGGCAACCGTTGGGCTTTGTGAAGCTTGGGCAGACCACAGAGGTTCAGGGATGGGTGACCTTGGATTTCCCTTTTCTCTGGCAGAAGTGAAACTTGGGGCAAAGCCAGGTTGTTGGGGGGCTGTGTCAGCACCTTGTGCTGTCTGGGAGCCTGGTGTGGCCATAGTGCCCATGGCCTCGTGGCTCCCTCTGCGTCCGGCAGCAGGATGATGCAGGTGGCTCTGGTCAAGCCCTGCTTTCACCATAGGTGTTTTATCAGCAAAGTATCTTAATAGCGCCATTTTTCTTTTGTGATATGAGGAATGGCATGGTTGCATGTTTTTAATATTACCTGCAGTGAACTTATTGAGACTGAATCCAGCTGTTTGACTGCGGTGCTGTTTTAGTTTGGTGTGAAAATCCAAACAGAGGGCAATGCAATTTGACAGCTGAGGTTCCCCAACCGCCAATCACTGGCACTACATGAACCACCTCCAAGCAGTCAGTGAAGGCTGTTGCCAACTGTGTGCCTCAGAGCAGTGGTGGCCTGCTGGGCTGCGGGAACTTGTGCCTCTGCAGAAGTGGATTCTCCTTTTCTACTGCAGAGCTGCCAACAGTGCGAGGGCCTGTTTCATCTTCTAGGAGTATGGAGCGGGGCCAAGCACATTGTCAAAAACAAGCAGGCGTGAACTGATGCTACATGAAAACTTCTGAGGAACAAAATCCATAGTACTTGGAACACTTGAGGTAACCAGATGAACCCTGGGTAATCACAGTAAAACACCACCTACCACCATGGAGCTTGTTCTGCTCTATTCCCTGTTTTTCAGGATGGCAGCATGCTTGCAGTAATTCCTAGGTGGTCTCTGTATGTGTGTGGTGATGTCAGCAGCTTAGGTAATTAGCTCTGCTGGAGTTTACATTTGCTGACTCATCTGTTTAAAGAAGTTGATTCTTAATTTTCAGTGGGTAATAAGTTTTTTCCCCTCGTACAACAGCTGAGAAAGATACGGTTATGAGGTTTAGCGGGGGCTACCACAGCACAGGGTTTCCTTGCAGTCATTTAACTTACTGCATATTTTAATGGCTGCAATATACAGAAAGCCTCAGTTTCATGGTTCTTGGACCTAGTCCAGTTTTTGCTGTGAAAGTACAATTCAGCAGAAGCCCTTTTAGAGTATTTATTTATTTTTAGTATCCAAGAGTTCTGCATGTGGTATCCTGCATCCTCATGACAAGAGTTGTAGCAGTGGTGCCTTGGCACTAATGGAAACCTTGATGTCCCTGTTTGCTTTTTTTTCCCCCCAACTGTTCTTTTTTTTCATTGGGTAAGAGAAAGTAAAAGCGCCCTCTGCTTTCCTGCTTTTAAAATCCAATTTGGTCATCTTCCATCCCTCCTCCCAACACCCCTTTGGGAACAAGAAGGAATGGTGTCTCTGGCAAAGAAACAGGTAGGGCTTGGTTGGTAAGTGGAACTGATTTAATTAAAACTCCTTTTCAGCCTCATAATGGATTCATTCAGGAAGGCAAAGGAGTAAGAATGTGGCTTCTGATATATATTTTTTTTAATTATTTTTCTTTTCCTTTCTCTTTTCTTTTTCCCTCCCTGCTGTCACTGGGAGTAAAATGGCTTTCTAAACTGAATACTTTTTCTCCTGACAGTTAAAAAAAATTGTGTTTAAAATCTGTTTTATGTCTAATTTTGCTTAACTCATATTTGTGCTGAAAATTTTAGAGCAACTTTATTGCATGCGTAACACTTGCTCTGAACACGTGACAGTGTAGCAGTGAGGACTACAGATCTAACACCACCTGAAACTTCATGAGCATTGAGCAATACAAACTTAATGCCACAGAATCTGTTTGCCATCCTATTTAGCTCATGGTCTGGTGTTACTGATTTTACTCTGCCAGTGCACTTTGGTTTTGTTATGCTGGCAATTGCTGACAATACTAGCATTACTCAGAAAACTTGGATTTGAAATTTTGTTGAAATGTTTTTGTCTTTTTGGAGCCAGAGTGTTTTGCAAGACTCATCAGTTTTGATAATGTTTTTTTGGGGGACTACATTTGGAAGAGAGAGCTCTGATGGAATTTAGAAAGTGCGTGCACGTGAGCATGCATATGTGTGGTAGACAGTTAAGGGACTGGCTTGAGATGTGGAAGGCTTGGTTCAGTTTCCTAGTCTGTATGCTACAGAGTCATGTAGGATGGAAAACTACTCTCTGACCTTTGAATTGGGTGGAGTAAAGACTCAAACAGTGGTTTCTTACCGCCAGGAGATTGCTCTGACTAATGGTTTGCTTTCCTGAACTCAAAAGCAGGGATTTTTGTTTTCAGAATGAAGTTGTCATACCGGAATCAGCTGTAAACGTTAGGCAGAAACCTGGTCTTGCAACATATGGGATGACTTGTGTGAGTAACTGAAGGAACTAAACACTGGAGTAGGATAGGGGTTTTTTTATGGTACTTGCACAGTGCCAAAAAAATATGTGTCAAAACTGAGACATGGGTAAATCTAAACTGGATTCCTTACCAGAAGCAATGTGACTTTGAGCAAATGAACTCAATCTCACTCTTTGGCTGTATTGTTTTAGATATTTGAACTAGCTCTGTGCTGTACTGCATCAAGTTGAGAAGATGTAGTCGTGGATCTTAAAATGCTGTGCCTTTAGCTATGTGTTTGCATATGCCCATCTTCAGAGGTGGCAAATGGATGCCAACATTTCATGCTGTCATGCTTGCTGGAGAAGATGACTTCCTGCTTAGTTTGCTGCTGTTTTGGTTGTTTGTTGTTTCCCTGAAAAAAATAGAACTGTACTGTCTATGAATTTCTCTTGAGTTCAATGGAAAACTCTGCTCTCTGACTTAAAGCAGTTTAACCTGACCAACGCTTTATGACCATTAATGGCTCTGCTCCATCGATATGCTGTATCTCATCCATTTCCTACATACTGGCTTTGTTGGATGTATTTTAATGCCAGCATAATTGTTACTTACGTTCTTGTCTTCACATCTCTGTGCAGGAATGGATGGGTCAATGGATTACACGTGCCCAAACTCAATGCACATGCTGAACATGGATGAGGAACCCAGGGCAAAGCAGAACAGCTTGTTCTCTGTTTTAGAATTGAGCAAGGGCAATGATTTACTCAGTGTCTACATTTTATTGTAGTCTGTTCTCTAATCCAAATAACTGCTTCAAAGAGGTAAAAATTGTTGTGCATATGTAGATTTCTGACATGGTAAGTTGAATACTGACATTGTAAGAATCCTGACTCTGGTGTAGTCACCTCTGTACAAGCTCTATGATGGTGTCAGGTTGGTTGTTTTCTTAGAGTTGTTGTAGGCTGATGAATTTTTTTTTTTTTAGTTGTTTGTTTTTTAGTTTTCTTTTTTTTTTTTTATTTCCTTGCCACTAATAAGTAAATGCATATTCCCTATGTGTGCATGTTCCCATACCGTGCAATACAGTACATTTCTTTCCTTGGGGAAATGGCCCTAACTATGTAACTAGAGACTTTATAAATGTTGTAGAACAGCTGTGCCCAACACAGCAAAGACTTTGTTTTCTTGCACATTATTTATTCATGTATTCTTCTTTTTTTTTTATTTTTTTTTCCTTGCCCCTCAAAGTATGGTTGCATACTTTTTTTTTTTCCCCTTTAACTATTTTTTATTGGGTTCCTTTTTTTTTTTTTCCCTCTTTTTTTTTTTTTTTTTTCTTTTTTTCCCCCTTTGGGAAATCCAACATTCCCTATGCAACAACAATTCAGGGGCTTCATGACTCATTTGCAGTTGTAGTATCTACTGGGGCAGTATATGGGGCTTGGGTGCACTAAAATAAATCACCACGACAAGCTCTACATAAGAGATGTTTGGTAAACGTTCTGATACAAGAGAATGCCAAATGAAACAATTCCTTCCTTCCTTTGGTTTAAGAAGTCCCTGCCCTGAAGAAGAAAACAAATGATTGTTAGACATGTTAAAAATCTAACAAAAAATTGAGGATGCTTGAAGAGAAGGTAGTACCTTATTTTTCTATGCTGGTTCTTGCATTGTGCTGTGGTATTGCAGTCTGTGTAGAAAAGGCTGGGCTTAATCACTGGCTTTAGCATTCAGGCCAAGATCTAAGTCTTGTTGGGGGAGTCAGTAGGTGGTTTTGTGGGTGAAATAGAGAGGATATTTTTTAATGGCTTCTCATAAGAGGGTTTGTACTGTTAGATGCCAGGGCTCCATCCCATTCTGTAGCGCTTTTCCAGATGTGGTCAGTAGTATTCGATGCTGCAGAGAAGAGAGAGGAAACCTAACAGCACATTTGAAAATGGCTGGATCTTTTTTGAAGCAGCTCTTGGAACTGAGTAGATTCATTTCAGCCCATCAGACTTCCTAGGATTGCAGCACAATGGAGAGATGCACCCCACTCTCCTCCTCTCTAATAGCTAATTTATGTCACTAGTGAATTTTGCTAAACGTTCCATTACCGTTCTGTGGCTGTAGTGGGCTTCACTCAGTGAGCATCACTAGAAGGCAGTTTTAAATTAACTGCATGTAATCTGTGTTTCAGTAATGGGAGTTTAACTGAAAAATTAATTTGGCCAAGCTGTGCTTATGCATAGCTTAGTATAATACATACACACACTTGCTCTCTCGCTGCGTTTTGTCTCTCTCATCTTTATTACTAACGATACTGTCCTCCTTATTGGGCTTCAGTTTTGTAAATTGAGACTCCTGACGCTGGAAACTGCATAGAAAAAGATGGTATTTTCTTTTTATCAGTGAAAACGTAAACACATTAGAGCTGGACAAAATATATCTCAACTTCTTTCATAACAACTAGAAAGAAAATTAGTTCAGACAAGTAATTTTACTCCCCTGGTGGAGGAGATACAGCTGTCTGCCTTGCTAGCGTGTTGCATGGTGTGGTGTTTGTATTTTTATCTAGTACTACCACATAAAACACATTGCATCATTAAGCTACTATTCTAGTTCTAAAGGGTATTTTCAAACCAAATAAACCCCATGAGCCAGGTGATGAGGCTTAAACTATGGACAGAAAAAAAAATTTGAAATCACCATTTAAAAAGTAGTGAAGCAATTTTTAAGGCAGTGTGTTGGGTTTTCTTTCTTGAAATTAATGGAATTGGTATTGCCAATAAGGCATTCTAGTGAATTGCCACAGAGGTGCTTATGGAGAGCAATTCACCTTAATTCTGTGCTTGCCCAGTCATTTACTTATTGTTGGCATTGATTAGGTGATAGATACAAACCTGAAGATGAACTGTGGCCTGGTTCCTTTGTTCTGAGGCTACGTAAAGGTTTTCTAAATGTTTTCTTACCTTTTTTATAATGTATCTCAAAAGTCTTGGGATAGCAGATCCATGTCTCTTCCCCTCATCTCCTGCACTGTGATCTAAACTAACCCAACCCTGTGATACAGCTTTATATCTCCTTATATGTGTGGAAGAGAAATGACTTTAGGCTACTCAAATGGATGGTCACCTTCAGTAAAGCTACAGAAAGAATGGACCCTATAATCTATCGCTTCCATCAGGAATAGTTCAATTCTGAAAAAAAATGATGTTGGGAAGAAAATACTGCAGAATAAAAACCACCAAGGAATTAGCAATTAGGAAACTAGCTTAAAAGGATCGTAAGCCTTTTGTTTGTTTGTTTTTTCCTTCTTTTTTTTTTTCCCTCCACAAGCATGAGAACTTAAGATATCCTTTAAAATAAACAAAACAAAACTCCTGCAACTGAGACACTTGGGTTCTCATGGAGTCTTACAGTTCCAGCAGCTGGAGCTTTAGGAAAAAAATTTAAGTTTGCAACAATAGTCACTCCACCCACATGGGTTAACGTCTGGACTTCCATGGGATTGCACATTTCAATGAAATGCAATATACAGTAATGAGAGCAAGGTCCCAAGCTGAGTTCCCATTACACATGCTTATTCAAAAGTTCAGTCAAGGGAGTGCAAAGGAAGTGGGCAACATTAAGATGTGTGAAGTTTGGAGAAATTCTTTCTTTGGTTGTTAGAATTCCCTTACTTTCTTCTTAGTGGCTTTGTTTTTACATCACTGTTGCACCTCTGATTCATCATGTTGCGTTTGTATCTCCTTGCTGTTAGGGGCAGGAAAGTGCATAGATTGCCTAGCCTCTAAACCTAAAGGGTCTTTTCTTTCAACATCTGTTCTATCTTCTGCAAATCAAGCTTGTTCTTATGATCTTCAGGGAACTGAGGGAGTAGGCTGGGACATGATGTCCCTGACATGGCTGGGATGCTGAAAGAAACTGGAGAATAATTTCTTGCTGCAGTGGTGCCCGTTTCTTTGTTTGTCTTTGGAGAACTGGTTCCACATTACTTTCTGATGAGCATGCTTCTGCAGCTGAATTTCCATTCAGTTCATAAACCACTGCTCTTCTCCCTCTTTCCTGCCACCCTGGACCTCCATGAGGTTGCTCAACTCTCTTGAACACGTTTTGGAATAGGTGCAAGTGCCTGGGTATAAAATGCTTGTCAGTAAGAAGCAGTCTTGAGGCCCATGTTATTTTGGGCAATGATTTGTTTAATTGCAGAGCACAACAACAGACCTGTTCTGAAGCAACATACAGTATTTCTTCCACTTTTGCTGGAGTGAATGATTGATGTGCATCCATTCTCTCACTTCTGTAGGCCTTAATGAGTGACAGGTACAATGATCTTCTGTCACAGAGGCACAGATCAACATCTAACAGTAGCTCATAAAAGATGACTTAAGCACTTGGTTGATGAAGATTGATCTGTGGCAATTAACTGAATTATTGGTGTTGTGTGATGGAGTTGATGCATGTAATATTCCCTGCCATGCAGCTTGTTTAAACAGCGGTCAATAACTTCATAGTCTTTCTTTCACCTAGGAACTCAGTGAAGGACTTCTTTTGTATACTTGCCATGAATTGCCTTGTCTTCTAGATGTGGGAGTTCCTTCTAAAAACTGAAATGAGCAGTATGCTTGCAATGGATGCTCAGAACATCAAAAAAATCAAGCTCAACCAAGAAATGCTTTGTGTTTCTTATGTAGATGATGTTATTGTGGGAAATCACAGTGATTTGCAGAAGTCCTTCTGTCTAATCCTTCCTGGTTGTTCGGGAATTTCTATTTATCAGGGGTTTTTTTATGTGTCTTTCAGTTTCTCTTTGCCATCTACGTTTTTGTTGGTGTGTGTGACACACCTTCCAAGTCTTTCCATCCCCCTGAGGATGACCAGCTGCTTAGTCAGTGGAAGATAATCTTGTGCATAAGGCTGTTTCTCATTGTGGGAAAAGAATTTTCTATTTTTTTCCTTGTGTTTTAGGTTGGTGTTTTCAGGAAAAAAAAAAACAACACAACAACCCAAAAAACAACCAGCCAAACAAAACCAACCACACCTTAGCATGGAAACATGGAAATATTTAGTATGTTGTAGTTCAGAATTGCTCTGTGTTAAACCTCATAAAAGGGGTATCTCTGCCTACTCATAGCTTTTATACTTTTTAATTAAATGAACAAAAAAAAAAGTCTGTGTGTTGTCAGCTGGAAACATTACATGACTCAACTTGCTGTGGATTTCCTACAAATTGCAACAGGTATCAGAGCTGTAGGTTAATCAAAGGGCAGGCTGATTAGCATGTCTTGTTAACCCTCTGCAATGCTCTGGGACATGAAATACTTAATTCCAGCAAATAGCCCATAGAAGTGCTCAGTAATCTTAACCAACTGCCGACCCAGTTAGCCCAATAGCAGATGGCTGAAATGGCCATTGCAGCCAGGACATGTAGTAGAGGGCTATGTGGTGCGGGTAGTTTATTAGCACTTGTACTCCTGGCAATCATATCACAGACACTTTATGAACATGTTAATGAGCACACTAGAAAATGACTGAAAGCTGATGAGCTGTTTCTGTAGGAACAAAGAGCGAGTGAGAAGCAAGGGGGCTGACTTGGAGAGGTGAATACTGCGTTTACGTGTAATGTCCTTTTACTTAGTGGTGAGAGACAACGGCCAGCCTGTGATTAAAATCTGGCAGGGCAGCCCTACGGCTCCTCCCCCACCTCTTTGGCCCTTTCACTTCCCCCGTTTCGCAGTCTTGCCAGGAATAGCACATTTTATACGATGCCAAATGTATAAATTCCTCAGACCACTTGGTCTGGGAGGAATGTACTAATGGTGTGGCTGACTGAGTTTTAATCTGGGATGCTTTTAATTTTCAGACCTTGTTAATTTATTTTAATCTGAAAATTACATGATTCGTTTCAGTTCTCCAATTAATTGTTTCTTTTAATACTTCTTACTTGCCCACCCCCCTCTTTTTTTAACAATTGCTTCTCTCTAGTCTTCAGTTACACCACCTTTTCCTATCGTTAATAACTGATGAAGGAGTAATACAGTAGTCTGTGGATCTCAAGGGGACCCCTTGAGATGTCATGATCAATGCATGTATTCTGTTTGGTTTGTGTCACACAGGATTTTTGGTCCAGCAGCTGTTTACAGAGGATCCAGCTGGGGCTCATCTCCAGATTGTTAGCACAGATTCAGAAATGCTCCACTCTTTGAAATTTGATTTTGTTTTTTTTACTGTTCTATGGCCCACCTCACTGGAAAAAGAAGGTAGACTTGAAGCTGAGGGAGTGATGGAGCACCCTGTGGTGTGTTTATTTTTTATTGACATAAGGTCTAGTTTCGGAAATTTCCTTTTAGTCTGTTCAGAGATTTTTATTTTGCACTAATGCTATAGACATTGGCTATTATCACTGCAATATCTACTTCTAGTGTGAAACAACTGACTTTAATGAGTGAAAATGGTGTCTTCAGTCCTAGCTGCTTGCAGTCTCAAACTGAATGGGAGATAATTATTGTCTGAGTGCCTCCCTTGAGCTCCCAGTAAAAAAATTTGCAGTTCTGGAAAAGCTTTTGGCCATACTGAAGTTCTACATCCTCCTCTTATGTAGTTTTTGCCTGTGTTAACTCAGTTCACACAAACATATTTGCTTTTTAATTATGGTTTCTTCCCAGTAGCCATTTTTTCTTCCTGACTGCTGTAACAGGAAAGTATGACTGTGACAAAACTTCCCTCATGATGCCATTATCAACTCTCTGATACAACTGCACAAGCCAAGAACAAACAGTGGATCAGACAGCACTGCAGACCTGGACCCACAGACTGTGTCGGCCCATGGCCTCCCAAGGGCAGGCTGAACAGCCCAGCTGCATGAGCAGCTGCAGCAGCATGGTCAGGAACTTGGAGTTGCTGTCTGAACCTTGAGGCTGGTTGTAGCAATGTGTGCAACAAGCAACCCAGAAACATGGGCACCAGTAAGTTTATCATCTGCTTCACAGGGTGGTGCCAGTACAGTCAGTCAATACCTGGAATTAAGGAAGGTTTCTAGAGTAGCTGTAAATCAAGGAGCTTCACAGAAGGGGGATAAATAAATCTTTGGTTCCTTGCGTGTCACTTGGATTTTTGTGCAGCCTTAGTTTTATCACACAGATAGTTGACAGGGATTTTTTTTTTTGTTTTTTTTTTAATTATTCAACAGGCCCTTTTCCATCTCTTGATATAGTCTCTGTTTAAATTCTTTCTAAGAAAGAAGATTTTTTTTGCTGTTTTTAGCTTTCACAGACTACTGACTAGCTGTTGATGTAGAGACTGCCTGCTGGGTGCCAGCACAGGCTTCATATTGGCTGGTGGAGAGAGACAAGCTCTGCTTTGTTCTGTGCTTTTTAAAACCTTACCACCAATACGGTGGGCAGATGGCAGAAACACGAGCCCTGTGTAAATGAAACCATGGTGCTTGCTGTGAGAAGGGTTGAGGGATGGAGACCTGATGGCCTGTGAGGAGGAATGGCTTGCTGAAGGGCAGCGAAAGCCTGATGTCCTCAAGTGTATTGCAGAGGATGGGGGGGTGTAAAATTTGTAACGTTTCCTGAAAGCAGCTAATTGTGACAGAAACTTTGACCAATACCATGTTTTGAATGCATTGAAAAGCAGGACCACCACCATGCCTCCAGTTATGCTTGGGGAGGATGAAATTTATATTATTTTCCTCTTTTATCACATACCCTGTTCTTGTAATGATGCTGTTGATGAGGCCATTCTAATAGGTGAGCAAAACAAAGTTGCTTGTGCTTTTGTCCTGCAGAAATTGCTTGTTTACAATACGTGGAAGATTTAGTACAGCACGCTGTGACCTTGCACATTAGGTAATTATGTAAATGCCTCTGTGGTGCCTGTTTAAATGTGCTTCTGTGCTGTTTGAGTTCTGTGGATGGATTCATTCCTTCTAGTCTTCATCAGATGACAATTCGGAGGGAGAAGCACACCAGCTGCAGTAGGGCAGGACATCCAGTACATTTGGAAAAACTTTTCAGCTGTATGTTCATCTCATTTACGGTTGTCTCACTGCCAAGTTGTGCTACTGGGGGGTGGGCTTTCATGTCATTTTTCTCACATAAATGAGTCTAAGATGACTCGTCCATATGTATTGGTTTTGTGTATAAATACATACACTTCGGAACAGTGGTGTTAAGGAGTATGCAGGTTACAGCCTTGGGTTGGTTGGTTGTTTTCAGAGATTTCAGGCCAACCCCTTGTCTCTGGAGGCTGGGAGCATATGGGTCTTAAGAATTGATTCAGGTAAAGCTAAGGCTAAATTCCTTCAGTACTTGCTGTAGCACACTTGAAAATGAGCGTCACTCGTCTGACAGCACAGCATTAAAGCAATACCAGTAGTAAAAGTTTGCACAACAGAAAAAAGATGGTAAGATTTTGTGTGGCAGAGCTTCCTTATGACCCTTCTTGGGACAGGCCATTGCCCTTCTAAAGTGAGAAGTAGGAGTAGAGGGATTTTTATCTCAGGACTTTAAGCTGTTGGTGCCCACGTCACAGTATGCTGCCTTAGGACAAATTCCTTGTCATCCAGAAGCAGGATAATTTGGTTGAAGATCTACTGATACGTGCTGTACAAGCAATTATTTTGACTGTTTAATATTTTTTTCTGGCTCTTCCTTTCTGTTTAGGCAACTAGACACAAAAGCTGAAACTGGAACAAGGCCCCAGGGTTAACAAAGCCCAAGTCAATTGCTTTCTTTGTTGTACCATCTTTGTTGTTTTCTTTGGTTTTTTTTCTTCTCCTTAGCTAAGTTAGATCAAGGTGAAATCAAAGAGGAAAAGATGCTGTTGTAATTTATTACCTTCTTGAAGACAAACATGGAATAGTCCTCTCCCACTTCCCTCCATGCTCACAAAGGAATAGAAAAAAAGTAGAATGAAGAGGGTTGGGTCAAGTTAGCAGGATTGTTCTACCTCTTCCATTGTGTGTGCTTCTCTGTATGGAACTTCATGCTGTATTACAGCAATTTACACTGTGACAGAAAATGTTCAGAAGCCCTGTTTTGAGTAAATGTTTAACTTTCGATAAATGCTGTATTGTTCTGGCCAAAAAGCAGTACAAACATGTCACCATTTGGTGCCTTTCCAGTATGCACTCCTTGTTCTTCTGTGATGCTTTTGTTAAACTTGAACAAAATCAAGGTACATTAGGTACTCATCTGAAAGATAGACATGGACTTCAGCCAGCACTCTTCCTTCAGGTTCATCCTTGGTGTAAGATTTTTTCACTGCCCATGGAGGAATAAACTAGTTAGATATCTCTTCTTGCTAGTTGTGTTTGAGAACAGGCACATTTTTCCACACATGGTCCTATTGGTCTTGGACCATCTCTCTTGTCCATAGATCTGTGATGAGATACTGTCATACTGTTTTCTGTCCAGACAAGACCAGAAGGTGGAGTGTCTAGGTGATACTACTCACTGAAATATTGCTCTAGTAGTCAAAGGCTGAGATGTTCTGTGTAGAATTACGAGTGTCCCTGAAGATGTGGGGAAGAACTCTGATCAAGTAGAAGAGCAGAACTGAGTTTCATTTGGCAGGTAGACAGGGAAAGTAAGGATGCTTCAGAAACCATAAAATAGAAGTACTATTCCAGGAAGGGGAGAATGTTTGATCTAGCAGTGGTTGCCTCTAAAAATATTTTAAATATCATCTGAGATGAAAACAAAAGACAGGCCATAAGCATATTTACCAAAAGGGGATAATTAACCACCAGCCATTTTGGCTTTCAGAACACTTCACTGTAGGTGGAAAACATTGTTATCCTCCATGTCTGTCAAAATTTTCCATGACAAACAATAAGAAGTCAGCAACTGGGAGCCCAAAAGTACCTTCTAGACCTGGCAGCAAAGGTTTGACAGTAGCTCTGACAGAGAGGTGTCTGCCATCGTCTGTCCCTTTCCACTGTTGGGCTGTTGCTGCCTGTTTTCTGGAAAGAGATTCAAGACCAAAGCATGTCCATGGGCAGCAGTCATAGTGTAACACCTTAGACGAGGTAGCTCGATCATGAGGCACAAAGATGAGTACTCATAAAAAGTACTCATAAGTACTCATGAGTACTTATAAGTACTCATAAAGATTTCTTCTTTAAGCCAAAGCTCTTTGGTATGTTTAAACAACGCCCCCTGAATATGGAGAAATCTGCATTTCTGACTGACTGTTACGCACTGATGGCAGAATTGAGCTCTCCCCAAAAGAGGGCTGGACTTGCTTAAAACAAGACAGTGAAGACAAGAACCTGCAGCATATTGACCCAGTACAAATAAGTAATGTAGAGAAAATAATTCTGGAAATTTAATCAAAAAAACATATATTAGTGACTTATTTTTATATTACTGGATCACAGAATCACAGAATGTGAGGGGCTGGAAGGGACCTTGAATGATCATCCAGTCCAAACCCCCTGCCAGAGCAGTATCACCTAGACCAGGTGTTTGAACGAGCAAAACAGTGCCTGAAGGGTGACTTTTTTGTTGTTTTTTAAAGGTAGTAAGTGTGGGGTTTTTAGTAAATGCAAATTTCAGCAGCATGAAAACATTTTTACACAAGGATGCAAAATTGTCTAGAAGAGATTTACCTTTTGCTTAAGAAGTTGAAGCAAGCAAAGCTTTTTACACTTCGCATTTTCCTGGGAATTTGCTGGTGAATAATCCATGTTAGTAATTCAAACATTACGCTTCTGCAGCACTAAATAAAACCAGAACAGGTTGCTCTTTTTAAGTTAGGACATTTTTATTTTAGGCTTTTTTCCTCATGAAAGCAGGGCTGTGTAAGCATCGTTAACACACGTGTGATTACAGTATAATGAAAAATTTCTCATGCTCCTTGCCGTTCTTGAGTGAGCTGGTGAAGGCTGGAAGGGGGAGTGCATTTATCAGGCTGTTGCGTCACCAGCACGTGGCTAGTGCAGGTGTCACTTACTCTTGAAGACACAGTCTGAACAGGTTTTGCACCTGAATTTGTCTAGGGATTTGCTGAGGGCTTGAGGTACTGTGATCTTTCTTACTGATGTAATAAATCAAGATGTTATTTATGGTTTTAATTGATGGTTTTGTCTTTCTTAGTGTGTGGGGTGCTTTCTATACTTCACTTTTGGTTCTATAAGAAAAAATATTTTTAAATGTGCTTTTAGGTTTTATCAAATGAACATCCAGTATTGCTTAAAGAAAAAGCCTCCCCATCCCTTATCCTTAGTCCTTTTCCTCAAATAAGAATGTATTAGAGCATTATCCATTTCAGAAATGCTTTTTTCTTTTCTTTAGAAGCAAATGATCATCATTAGGTAATGATGCTTCTCAATATAAAATTGTATTTATAACGCACTCATAATAAACAAACTACATCTTAAAATACTAGGTGGGATCATCTGTTAAGTTGAACAGTATGTTAACAAATGAATACCTTCATGAAAATCTCAAAACCAGCCATTCAAAACCAGTGGGCATAGATATCTGAAAGGAAATGTTTCATTAAGAAAAAAAGTCTTACATGCTGAAGCTTAAGGTGATAAACTTGTGTGTGTATTTTCCAGTCCAAATCAGTATTGGTCTGGCCACAGCTGTCATTTTCCTGGCCAGGGCTGGATCCCAGTGACAGCTATTTGGGAATTTCCAACAAGACTACCTCTTCAGTCCCATGCCCATTTAATGGAAACCAGTCTGGGTTTTGTTTTGGAAATGCATGCATAAGGATGGGTATGTAAATGTGAAAGGGAACTGTGACTCAAATCTGAGGAAAGATGTCTCCAGGAACTTGGGATGTATTACCAAACCTGATAGTCTCTCTCTGCAGATGCCGGGTGTGACTCTTCCATCCTGCATTTATTAACATAACCAAATCAACAACCAAGGTGCTCAGCCCTTGCCACTGCAGTAACCTGCTTTAGCAAGCAGGATAAATTGCCTCTGCCCATTCATCCTCTCTGAGGAGAGTGTTGGAGAACAGGAACAAGAGGAACAAGAAGTGATGCTTTTGCTGCCATAACACACTTGTGGGAAGCACTCAGGTGATGAACATGGGAGCAGAGCCTGTGATTCTTAAACTTTATTCCAGTTAAAACAATATTTTATTTACTGTATTTTGCCATCTCTGCAAGTTGTATGTTGTTCTAGCTATGGCTCAGCATGTTTTTGAGCAAGCAGGATTGGGCCTTTAATAATTTTTCTAGCTGGAAGAGCAACAGTGAAAATGAGCTGCAGCTTCCCATACATGGTTTCTACAATTAAGGTTTGCAGCTGTTCTACTTTTTTTTTTTTTTTTTTGTCTCTGTGACGCAAATCAAAGTGCAGCAGTGGTATTGCCTGAAGCTACTTGCTTGCTTCCCCATGCTGATCACTAAGCAGTGATGACAAGAAACTGGGGCAAAGGAAAGTTCAAAAGCAGAATCTGAATATTATAAATGAGTGAAGAAATGCAGGTGCCTCTTCTTCAGCACAGAAGGGGAATAACACTGTGTGAATGTCAGAAGAAATAATCAGCTGCCCAAAGGAAAAATATGTAGGGCTGTAAATTTACAGTTGCTCAAAGGAATTCTGACATGTACAGTAGTTGGAGTCTGTATACTATCAGATACGTTATAGTCAGCCCCATTTTAAACATGATTAATTTTTGCCTAGCGACGTCAACCTTAAGAACTTTGATTCTTTCACTTGCTCATATGAATCCTCTTTTCACACTTCTTTTAATATCAGCCTGAATGATGGGAAGAAATCTTAAGGGGACAGAGGCACTGAGAGCACAAATGGCATTAGTTACTTGCCTGAGGTCACACAGCAAGCAGAGGAGAAAGTTCAAATGTCCTAATGTTTTGAATGTGCTAATGTCTTGAATCACCTATTTATTGCTTTCTCTGCTAATTTTTAAATCGGTTTGTGGTTGTGATTTTGTGACTATCCCAAGTTGTGGATTTGTCTCCTTGTGTTGTCTAATCTGAACTTCGTAGATTGTTTATTAAAGATAAATTTTGCATGATTGATATGGAACTAAAATGAGGCTAGAGCTTTGTTCAGGATCAGAGGTGCCTAAAACAGTGAATGCTGACTCCTGCCAGCTATGCTTAGCGAAGCCCTTTCTGCTGGTTGTTGCTTTCTGTATGCCCTAGCCTTGGCATCAGGAGACTTTTTGGAAGTGGAGGAGTTGCAGGACTAAGACTCTGCTCAGGATCTCCTTTGCTCTCATATCCGACATGAATTCTGTCCACCCCTACTTCATTACTAGCCTCCACTGACTCATTTCTGCTCCCTTACCATGAGGAAGTGGGGACAGAAGTCTGTTTTTCTGTCCCTGGCCGTCATACTCCTCCTGAATGATGCCACAGCTCCCCACCACATCTGTGTTCCCTCCTAATTTCTTCTGATTCTTATCTCCTGTGTTCTTAGTCTTGTTCCTCCTCTTCTATTGTGTCTTGTAATGCCAGTATCCATCCCATTTTTGCCTTGCAGTGATTCTTCTCTCTGTTTTTTGTGTTCTTCCCTTTAAGCTATCCCCATAGGCAAAGAAAACAGTTGTACCTTTATGTGCTTTCCATAGCTGACTGTGGTAAGTTCAGGATCGAGAGGGAAGCACACCATCTTTTAATGTGTAATTCAAGATTTACCTTGCCCACCAAAGCTTCAGTCTTTTGGGGCACCTCATGTAGTTTAATTCCATGCTGTGGAGCAAGTCAGGTGTGGGTGAGACCTTAGCAGCAGGGTTAAATGATTTAGTGGGTATCTCTAGTAGTAATTTTGAAGTACTTTGCTTTCATTATCTTACAATTCGGCCAATTTGGAGGAGCTTGTGAGAGGGACAGCAAATGACATGTCTCTGACACCATAGCCCCCTACAAGCTATCAAATTCATGATCTGAAACAAGACTTAGAAGAAAGTAGATGCTGTTTTTCACATGGGTAAAATAATGTGTTTCTCTGTTATCCTGCATGGTAAGCATTCGGCCACCCACAGACATAACAAGGCCAAATAATGAAGCATCAAATGTTGCAAGCACAACGTAGAATGAGCTGTTATCATGAAAAGTTTTGGGCTATTTTAAAGCTGATGTCACTAGCCCTGCCTGTGCTATAGTTGCCTAGGAGTAAAGTATGGAACTGAATGAAGGATTTTTTTCTGGTGGCACTTGTCACACCAGCAAAACCCCCACGCTGTAATAGAAACCAAATCCACGTTTATTGCAAGGCTGGGATTCAAGATCTATTTTTTTTTAAGTTCCAGCTTTATTTTTTCAGCCAAGGCAAAAATAGTTTTTACTACTGACTAATTATACCATCAATCTAAGTAGTTTATAGGGCTTGACTTAAAATAAGGAAATAGTTTAGAAATATGTTTATATGTTTGCTGCTAACAATTTTATTGGTAATAAAGATGCTTGGTGACTTCTTTGCTGGAAACTGGATTTGTGTCTTGGTTTTCATGGCTGGAGGCTAGGGGCATGCAAGTGCTTTATAATGATACCTTTTGGGCAAGATCCACAGAAGTACTCGGGAGCTTTCTGTCGTTTGAATGTTATTGTGTAGCCCACAAATGGCCGGCCCACACTTGCAGTTATTCTTCAGTCCTAAAACATCAGAAGATTTTACTTATGGGATCTGTTCTGTGTCAATGTGACTTCCTCAGGCTGATGCAAAAAGGCTCTCTGAATTCTTTAGTTGCTCATTTTGCTTTTTGATTTGTGTTGCAATATGAGTATATTTTCAGAAGTAGTATATTTTAATGTAATTTTTATCCTTGCATGTAGTTTAGGGTGTGATACAGGAAGATTCCTTCCTCCTTCATCCAGTTTTAGCCATGATGGCAAGTGAAGTTAGAGTTGGAGTTCCAACTTTTTTAGGACTCCCTCCCTTTGCGAGGAGAAGGTGGAGCTTCAAGATCTGGTGTATAGTGAATATTCATGTCATTTTCTAATATTTGTCTTCCATCATTTCTTCCATCTTCATATTAATAAAAGTATTGAATACTCATTAGCCGTGTAATGGCAATCAATATCAAGCCTAATAGTTTCTGCTGTAAAATACTTTAATATAAACTTCAAAAGCAATATTAAAATTTAGTAGTTGTTCCTTAAAGCTGATTTATATGCTAGGGAGTTTTCACAGAAAAAAAAAAAAAACAAAACAAAAAAACCTAGATGGGATGCATGCTCTGCTAGCCTGATTTCAATAAATTTTAAAACTTTTTATTGCTGTTTATAGTTATTATAATTGGGTGTTAAAGACTTTCTACCAAGTCTAATGCTGACTCTCCTACTTTATTACTTCCTGCATCTAATCACCCTTGAACTGGATTCATCCCTGCCACAGACAGATTGTTTAGCACAAAAAGACCTTGCCCTTATTTGTAGGATTTTCTGGAGCTTTGCTACTGATCCGTCAGCGGACAGACTGTTTGCGGTTGTATTTTTTTGGAGTTGGCATTGTTAAATGTGACTGAATGTGGAGTTCTGAAAGGACACGTGTGCTTTCCATTTCTTCATGAAAAGTAGCTTGTTGCTGTGTCATGTCTTGTTCTGTGTCCATGTGCATCTTTCAGCTTCGCCTCTTGTGATATTCTAGGGCTGCACAAATAATGCACTGCTATCAGTATCTGCACCTTGTCTTACTGGATATGTCTGTGGGGTTTTTTAATGATTTTTCTTTAATTTTTGAACTATTTCCAATGTGTCTGGAGTGTTGCTGAAGTACAGAGCCATGGTTTCTATCTGTGGAAGCACCATGTGCAACAGCACCTGACTGGGCTGCTGGAGCTGGACTGTGGCATGTTCTTTGTCTGTGAAGCTGCTCTGTGCAAAATTAATAAAACTTGGTAAAACTACTCAGTCCAGCTCAGTAAAATGAATGAATTAAATTCATTCAAAACCTTGAGAAATGTTTAAGGGAAAAAAATCAGGTATGCTAAAGCTCAGAAAACATAAGTGGTTTCACAAGTTGCCTAGTCAAAGGCATTTGTAATCCTTCCACTTTGTATTCAGCTTTATGTAAAACTCTCTCAATTTTGTCAATACTGAAAGAATAAATACTTGGTCCTGCAGCTGTGTGAAAGATAGGTATCCTCATTCTACAAACCTATAGAATTACATTTTTAGTTTGTGATTTACCTGTTTTTTTGAAGATAAGACCTTGCCTTCTATACAGTTTTGGAATCCTGCTCCAAAGCCTTTTCCAAGGTGTGAGTAAAGCCTTGAAAAAAACCAAGATTTTTCCACCAGTTGTGAAAATGTTTGATCTACATCTGGTCACTTATTGGAGAAGATCAGACCTTAGATTTGTAAAATAAATGTTCGCATTATTGCAGATCAGACTTGCTCTAAACAAATGTAAAAAGACATTTTGCTTTCTAAGACACTGAGTTTTAAAACTGTAACAAAATCTGTGTTAATTTTATGGGGTTTTAAATAAATTCCAGTGGCCTACTGAAAGGAGAAGTTTCTTACCTTATGCTCCCCCCCCCCAGCCCATGCTTCCTCCTGCTCTGACAGGGTCCCTGCTCTGTCTGAATGGTGCCTGTAAGTAGAAATTACAATAAAATCATTCATGTGACTTCCAAAAAAGTGGAAAAGTCCTCTTCAATATTACTGAAATTTGTATCCATCAAGCTGTGAAATGTAGGGATAATTGTCATCAGTGTTACCTTTAGACAGTAGAGTCATGATCAGGTCCAGCTTTATGGCATGGCAATTCCACAACTGCATCAAACGTTGCTGAAAAAGCTGCTCACAAGATGCTGTCCTCTTGAAAAATAACTGCTGTAGATGATGTGATTTCAGCCTCCCAGTTAGCTGGCAGGTATTTCTTACAGTCTTACTTCAGCTTTTCTGTTAGTCTGTGAGGAGACCTGGCTTAAGGCATCCCAGTTCTCTGTGTTTGTGACCCTGTAATCTCACATTTGGAAAATAACACTGATACCCAGATTTGATTTCTATGGGATGCCCTGAGACTTGCTTTCAGATTTATACATTTGGTACCAAAGAAGAGGGCATGGGAGAGGGAAGAGGAGTTCTTTGCAGATCCACCTCCTCAAATAGAAATCTAGGAAAGTAAAGAATAGTTAAGTCTAGTTCTTAGTGGGTGAAAAATGTCAGCGTTTGTGTTCAGTCCAGCTGTAGACTGGGGTGCTGAGTGGTTGAGAGTTAGCAGTGAAGTATACTTGGAAACAACCCAAGCAGTCTGCAAAGATATTTTATTTAGGTATTGGATACTTGGTTGTTCAGGTTTATACATGATAACTGAGCACATCTTACATACCGTAAGTAACGTTGCCTCTGTTGTGTTATGTTTTCATCACCAAGGGCATGGATGTGCATGACATTGCTAATTTTAGTGGTGATTTAGGACACTCTTTGCACCTTGCAGCAAAAGCAATTGGTCTTAATCCTGGTTGCAATATCCTCTGTTCGGAAAATCAGGCAGTTGCTTTAGCCAGCACAAAAGATCACTTGTGTGCTTGTATCATCTTGGGCATTTGCATAGTATTTTTGCAAACTCAGACATTAAAATACTCATCATATCTTCAGGTTCAGGCTAATAGGAGCAGGGAAGATCTGAATGCTAAAACACCCCCTTTTCTAAATATAAATCTGTGTATGTTTTCAAAATAACTTTGCTTTTCTTTTTCTCTGTTTTTATGTGAACTGCAGTTAAACTTGTTTGTTTGTCTTTTTGTGTAGGTTGTTGGTTTGTTTTTGTGTGTGTGTGTGTTTTTTGGTATTTTTTTTGTTTTGTTTTGTTTTTTACCATTACTTTCAGTGTTTGGTATTTAACTTCCTGATTTTTTTTTTCTTGTTGTTTGTTTGTTTGTTTGCATTTCCTTTTTGGATGAATTCATGGGCAAGAACTCCATTATTTTTATCTAATGTAAAATGTTAGAATACTGTCATAGGAGTAACCAGCATTATTTTTTTTTTCTCCTCAAACTTGCTGTTTGAACACTTAAAACTTAGGATTCTTGGCCCTTCAGCCTGTCTATCAAAATGGCTTCGTGGACTGTTTATAGAATCATTTGTGAATTGTTACCTGCCTATATGAGACTGATTTTTGGGGTGTCTGAAATAAAAGAAAACAGACAGGAATTGTAACTACTAGTTTTTTTTAATTATTAATGTATTACATCTTGCATAGACGCTGAGTATGGGAGGGAAGATATTTCAGCTGAAATGTGTGTGTTTGGTTTTTTCCTCCTAGTGACAGTCCTATACTGGCCTAGAGGGATTTAAAAAACATTTTCTATTCTATGTTCGTGTTAATATAGTTGTCTTTTGTCCTTCCAAACTAGTATTAAAAATACTCAACTGTATTCAGAAAGTAACTCTTGGGAACCTTTCTTCAATTGCTTTGCGCAGGTTTGGTGAGTTTAGAAGACCCAGGTCAACGGATCTAGAGATAAAGGTATCTTGTGTTGGTGTTGCAGTCCATCATCTGCACCAGGGGTCTTAGTGAAACCCCATGTTTAATTTCTGTTGACTTCCATGAAGGATACTTATGGGAGCATATGCAGAGGACCTTCCAGATAGAAAGAATATTTGTATGTTTTAGAAAGCATAACAACTTCTGCAGCTTTTGCCTTGTAATCTTCTCCTCCTCCATCATTTGATTTTTCTTTTTCACTGCCCATTGTTAACAGTAAGAAGGGAGATTGTTTTGGTTTAGGGGCAATGTTGAATGTATCTTTTAAGTAATTTTTCAGCAGGACATATGCCATTTTCTGGTGTCAGTCACACTACTTCTCTTTGTATGTAGCCGAAAGGAAATGGGTCTTGTAAAGGTGTAGATTAAGATAAAAAAGAAATAACCTGTATTTTATAAGCCTTGCTAGGATATTACTGCAAGATTTTAGTGTTTCTTAACTGCAGCAGCCAAAACATTAGTCTCTGACTTGGGTGTCTCTATAATAAGCTGAAAAGAAGACAGTCAAAAGGGCAGTGGTGTAAAAAAATGTGATTCAGTGTATTTATTTATTTATTTTCTATAAATATGTTCATTTTAAATTAAATCCTAGAGCCACACAGCTTATTTGCAGTTCCTCATGCTTATCAAATGAGCTCTGCATCGGAGCAGACAGTGGTAGTCAGTCAGTGATTTACTACTTGCTCTGCTTGCATTTGAACCTGTTTTCATTTGCAGTACTACAAGAAATTTGAGAGGACATGCAAAGCATGAAAGCAAAATGCAAGGTGAGAATTTTGTTTGGCTCTCCTTTTTCATTGCCTCCAATACAGTTATTTTAATGTTTACTCCCAGATGTACAGTTGCAGGTGGAGAGAGGTAGGTGGGCACGCACAATTTCTTCTGGTGTTTTCCACCTAATGAGAAAACTCGGTGTGCAACAAAGCACTCAGCATGGAAAAAGCTTTGGAGCGCACTGAGAGTTTTATTGACTGTCCTTTTGGTAATGACATGCCGGCCCCCTTTGAATTGATAGTTAACAGAAGGGAGTGAATGCATACGGCTTTTGTAATACAGTGATAAATTGGTGGACAGTTGGACCATGATGGCTTCAGGAGTTACGTGTTCGCCATCAGTGCCCCAAGGCCATTTATGTTCTGTGTCAGTGGGATGCATCTGAATACCATATGTCACAAAGACTAATGTCCTCACTTTTCCTTCTAATGGGCACGGCAGACACCACGCGCTTGGAAATTTCCGTGCCTGCCTTTGAGATAAACAGTAACAGGGCCAGCTAATTGTGCATGTTGTTAAACACCAGAGCTGCTTACTTGAAAGGTGGACCCTGGCAATTAATGAGAACCATTAAGGGAGTCAACAGCAAAAAATTAAAATCTTTTTTTTTTTTTCCTGACATGAGTCTTGGTGCTAGCAAATTAGATGGGCTCTTGTCCAGCATGACTGGTCCTTCACTGTTAGAAAAGAGAGAGAGAGAGAGATAGGTTAGGGACAGAGGTTGGAGTGTCATAATTTTTAATAGTAGTAGATGATACTTTAGACACTTGTTTCCTTGCACTGGCCTCTGAAAACACTTGGAGTAATGAAATTTCTCTCTTAACTTGGACTGAGAAATTTAATTGTATATAATCAGCCAGTCTAGTTGCAAAATTTAGTTCTGTCAAGAGGTCATGTTACAATGTGTGTGCTTTAAAGATGAAGGGTCCTGGCTGCAGCATGGGTACGAGTAAGCAAAATGTTCTGTAGCAAGGCTTTTGGGTGAGCAGTTTTGTCAAGGTGCAGTTGATTACAGGGATATGCTCCAGATTTAGTGATTTTTGGAATTAATTATTCTGTGAATTGACAATGAAGTGCTGTTACCTGCATTTCTGTGGACTTTCCCTCGCTTCCAGTCTTGTTTAGTGTAATAGATTTAATAGGTAAACAGAGCTGTTCCGTATTTCATTTCAGATACTGGATGATCTGGGAACAGCGGTGGCCAACAGTTGAATGACTAGCATTGTAAATCACAAGAAAATGGCATCAGTGAAAAGAATGAGACATGTTGATTACAGATACATTTCATCTATCTTCTTGTGAGAGTCATGAAAAGGCTATCCATAACAGTGACTGCAAAGACCATGGTTCTGTTCTTTCATGATTTTAGGAACACCAAAATGACATTGCGGTGTAGATGAGATGTTCATCCATTGATGCTCATCCTTCTATTCAAATGTATTGCTAAATAAAAGGGGACCTGTGTATGTTTCTGGACCAGAGATGTTCTTTAACCAGAGAAGCTAAAAGCTGGGAGGGGAGGGCACTGTCTGTGTAAATGGAAAGAACAGAAACTAGCTGGAAAAAGAGGTCTTCATTTCCAAACCAGGTCAAATGTACAAAAGCTCATATTACACAGTATTATATATTTGCTTGTCTGTGCTAAACCATTTAGGATTTTTAGGGCATATTTGGCATGCAGTTCCCATGTTCAGTACCTGCATTTGGTGAATGCTTAAGCAAATAATCATGAGGAATTAATAGGAATGGCCAAAAATGTATATGTATTAGAGAAGGCAGAGATAAAACCTTAGTCAATCTGGAAGATTTGAGCACTGTTCTAAATATATATTTGGAATAAAACTTTTCGTTTCTGGAACAATGTTTTCCTTGGGATGTAAACTCACTTTTAGTGACCTTAATTTTCAGAGCATTCCAGCAATGTAGTATGATGTGGTAGAATCTGAGTCCACTTCTTTTAAGGCTCTTAGGAAGCTGACTTTAGAATCTTATCTTTGTTTTGTTCATAAAGAGAAATATTTTTTTACCTAGCAGCTGATTTACTACCATGCATTTATGCTTTTGTCTCTGTTACTTTCTTATTCTTCAAAGCATCTTCTAGCTTTTAAAGAAGCTCCTTCAGATCTCAAGTGATGTGAATTTCATCCTTCCATTACAGTTGATTAAAGCAAAGGGAGAGGTTAAATAACATGGTCCAGGTTATGCAGTGAATCACTTGAAATTGAGAATGGGAGAGGGGCATTTCCCATAAGTTAGTTTTAACCATTACACTGCTGCTGCTGAGCTATAGGATGGGGGGATACAATCAAAATCATCTCCAGTATTACTGTTTTGTTTTTGTTGTTCCTCTCAGCCTGTAACAGTGAGTGCTTTTGCATTCCTTGCCTGTGGCTTCTTCCTTCCCAGATCAGTTTTAGAGGCCTAAAGACGAGCTTTGCTGCCAGGCTGGGCAGCGAAGGTGGATAATGAAAGGGAAGAACACTGCAAAAGGCTAACCTGGATGCTACCGTGTGGGCTCAGAGTCCTTTAGAGCACGAGGTGGAAACCTTTCCTATGTTAATACTAGGTGATAGTAATGTTTTCCCTCCTAGGTGTGATCTTGTATTTAAGCTAATAACCTTATTGGGGGTATCTGGTATGTGCTGGAAAGCTTTTTTGGAGGTTGCAGTCCAGAAAAGCTGGAGTCGATGGACTTAGGGTCGATGGACAGGATATGGTCCATACTTACAGAGCCTGTAGTCATATTGCAGTCCTTCCCCCTGATGCTGTTCGATTTTGCCCTGGGGTGTGTATGCGAATGTGTGGCTCACTAAGTGCATTTGAAGGTCCCAGGCAGCCCTCAGCCTTGTGACCTTCCCTGGGGAAATGTGAGGAGCAGAAAGGGGTGTGATACACCAAAGCTGATTGGAGATCTGGAGAGTAAGCCCGTCATCCTCCCTGGTTGCTGAGAAACCAAGTTTTTACAGTACGTAATAAATTTGTGTGTTTATAGAGGAAACTCCCTTAAGGAGGAGGCTGATATTGAAGGTGGCATAAACCTCCTGGCTCAAACTGGGTTAAAAAAAAAAGATGTGAAGATCCCAGAATTCTAGTATTTCAATTAAATTAATATGTGGTGATGCTTCAGGTTGAAAATATAATTGTCTGAAATAACATATTGTCAGATTGGAATTTTTTTTGAGGGAGAGTTGGTTTTGTTTCCTTGATTCAGTCTAATCCTGCTTCCTGTGATAGATGGCTTTCCATGTAATGGGTGCACTGATTACTCCATGGCACACATCTGCTAAAGGATGCCTTTGAAAGTCAGACTAATTTGTTGTGAAAGTGGCAGATTTCTGATTTGCAATCTCATTTCAATACAGAAGATAATTTAAGCAAGACAATAATTTTTTTTTTAAACCTTGGATTTGGATTTTTTTTTTTCCTTCTCTGTCTTCAGCCCCCTACCCTCATTTTGCAACTTTCTAGTTACACTTTGATTTCTGTCTCTTCATAAACAGTCATCAAACGTTTACTAGCAACTTTGGTGTAGTACAGTTTGCACATAAAATTGACCCAGCTATGAACTCAGAAGCTTCGCTATTTGTAATTATAGGATTATATAGTCTACCCTGGCTTCAAAACCCAAACCATCTATACTGGATTCTAAAATCCCTGTAGAAATAGCAACTTTAGAAATAGCTGTCAAAGTGCTTAGCTAAATTTATTAATTCTTACTGGAAAGATTCCTGTGGAGTGTCCTGTCACTCTGGGTGTTACGCCTGCATCTCTGTGTCAAATGTGTGCATAAGGGCAGAGAGGCTTAGTAGCACACAGATGCAATGACATGGTTATATTCTCTAATAATTGTCAAATGTTAAGATGTCTTTTTTTTTTTCCCAATAAGCAAGACACAAAATGTTTTAATAGGTCTTAGGCTAAATCTGTGCGATTTATAACCTTTCAGAATTTAGGCATGGAACTTTATTTTCTCCTTTATTACTGCTTACAAGCCTTTGTATATATATACCTGTTACAACTGAAATTGCTTTTATTTAATATATACTGTAACTAAACCACTTTTGGGTGCCTGGGAACTGCACTAGACTTGACTAGTCCAATTGGAGTATCAGATCCCACTTAGTCTTTCTTAGCACTTTGCAAGCCTTATTTTCAAAGTGGGTAGGTGTGAGTAGTTCTGCTTTGGGGCTGCACAAACTGAGAGATAATTTATTTATATTTCAGTGTATGTAAATGGTATTACTTAAAATGGAAGCTGGGTGTTCTATCTCTAATACTGTGACCACCATGTCACAAAGCCTTCTTATCTAACCTTATCTGTATTTTACATATATATATAACGTATGTAAAATGCTTCCTCTGAAGATTTTCAGATAAAACTACGGGCCCACAGAGAGAGGATCCAGAGAAATAGGATTGACAATAAAGTGAACTGAAGTCTGGGCAAAGCTTCCGATCTTTACTTTTGCAATTCTGTGGGAGCCATTAGGATGTTCTTTTTGGCCTTCTACGGCTCGTGCTCTGCCAGTGACACAGCGTGGAATTCAGACACAACTGCCTCCCAGAGGAGAGGCCCCTGTGGGTACCTCTTCACTTTTACTGGTGCAAGAGAGTTAGTGCTGAGACAGGATGTCTGGCAGAGGGAAATAACTGTATGTATGAAATACGGATACAGTTAGGTTGAATCGGTCTCTTTCTTGTTTACTAGAAGTGCTATGGATGGAGAAAGCCTTGAGATTTTCGGTGAACTTTGCTTTGTTATTTTTAACATCTAAGAAACTGGTTTTTTTAAAGCAGATCTAATTAGATTATATAGTTGATCAGGGCCTTGTATTTTGTCATTCCTGGTAACTTTATGAAGAACAAGTTGAAAGCTCTACGGTATTCTTTGTACTTTCTTACGGGTTTATTTTGAAGGCTTTTTCCATTCTACTTCCATGTTTTGTTTGGTTTTTGTTTTGTTTTGTTTTTTTTTCCCATAATAAAGTTTGAATTTGGAAGTGTGCATGAATTTGAAGTAGCAGAGTTAACAATCGTCTCATCTGGCTTTCTAAAATAGTGCAAAGCACTGAGTCATTTCTTGCCACTAATAAGTTGCGTCATTTTGCCAGGATCAGAATGTTCCAGTCTCAAAGCAAATAGTTTTAACAGTGAAAAAACAGTTGTTACCATATATATGTGTGGGCATAGATATACACACAACACATTCTCCCTTTCTAATATGCCTTTGTATCCAAAGATTATGATTATTCTAGTATGTGGAGGGCAATGAGTGAATAATCTCCACTTTACCTCAGACTTCAGTTTTAGCAAGGGAGGAGATAAAAAATACCTTCAGACCATAGAGTTTTTAAAGGTGATGATTACAAGCATGAATGAGGAGAAACGTGGGGAGATTCTATGAGAAGAAAAAAAAAAAAAGTAGAGGGAATACCGAACTTGTCAGATTAACTTTTTATAGTGCTTTTATTTCCAACATGTTGGATGCATCATCTTTTATATCTAGTCTGGAAGTGATTTCTGTCCTATTTGTGAGTTCTATTGCAATGCTCTAAGGTAAATTCAGGACCCCCCCCCCAAAAAAAAAATATGCCACATGTGCTCATCCTCCTGTCTGTGTGCAGATGATTTCTGTGCTGAGAATTGGTTAATTTTGCAGACCATCAAGTGAGAATGTAAAGCACCTTTTTTTATACTGATTATTTTATGTCTGGTTATCTCCTCATGCTTTGCCAGAAAACCTGGTCCGTTTTCCATCAGGATTTCATCAGGCTAAGTCAATGTTAATGTTTTAATGGCCCTGCTGGTGGGAAATTCCCCTCAGATGGGAAAAGCAGAGTGCAGGGGAAAGCCAGCAGAGTGGTATGTGTGCAGACAGTACAGATGTGTAGGGACCTACAGGCAGGGAGGCTCAGGTGCTGGGAGAGGCCAGGAGGGACTGTGCATCTTGGGCTAAGGCAGGGGCAAGCCTTCGTGTGATGGCTCTGGTGTATTCCCAATAATCCTGCTAAACCCCTGGGAGGGGACAGTAAGTGCCAGCACACTGAATCTCATCTGAGAGGGATCAGCTTGTAGGGCTTCAGGAGCCTGGATCTCATTGCACTGAAGCATTCAGACCTCAGGACTTCTGTGGCTTTGTTCCCCATGTCTTGGCAATGCTGATGTGAGCCATGTTCTGTTTCTACTTTTTGCTCCTGACTGAACAGGAAAGATAAATGGTCTGTGTACAGGAGAAAAAAGAAAAATGCCAAACTGATGCTGGGATAATAGCTAAAAACACATGATGGAGGTTTTTTTTTTTTAACTTGCTGTTTCAAATCATCTTAACAGCTGATGGGGTCATGATTATTAATAAAGTAGCAGGAAAGTTTCAATAACTGTTTTCTTTATAATAGTGTTGAGAGAGGTTGAATATTGAAAAAATAATGGAGTGACAGTTTGCAGAGAATGTTGATGGTGACTTTGGAGAACAGGAGCAGAGCAGGAGGGCAGAGGTTGACATTTGTGAGGTTACTGAAAGCCCTGTACTGTTGAGGGAGTTTTAGTCTTCATGCTGACAAGTTCTGTAGGTTGTACTTTCTACTTATGGAGGCTCTAGGGAAAAAAAAAAAAACAAAAAAACAACAAAGCAACCAACAAACCACACACACACACACACACACAAACAAACCCCAAAAGCCATTAAGGCTTCTGACTTGTATAGCAGGCTCATTAGTAGGGTGGCTAGTGATCTGCGGCCTTTGAGATGATAATCTACATGATGGATTTCAAAGAGGATAAGGTCATACAAACATTTAGTATGAAGGGGAAGAGAATCTAGATACCTTTTATTTTTATTTTTTGCCTCATAATAATTCCACAGTGTAAAACCAGTGAGCAGTGTGCTTAAAAATACCTTAATTTAGATAAAGACTTACTATGTGATAAAGTTCCATGGCCACAGTGTGGGTGACAGTAGGTAAGGAACAGTGCTTTTATTTCAACATCCTTGGTCGTAGCTTGTATGCTCTTTGCCTGACGCTCACACAAGCTGTCTGCACAAAGCTTAGAGGAACAGTGTCCCCCCCCACCTTGTTTTTTCCAGCCCAGCATAGACAACCTGCACCTACAATACATGTGTGGAAAAGTAATTTAATGGTACATTTCTTCACTGTGATGTCTTCAACAGCTGAGCTACCTGGATCAGCAACAAATTGCCATACTTTGTGGATGCAGGTGAGAAGTCCAAAGGGAATGTGGCCTCTCAGGTGTAGGGCTTGCACAGCTATTTTTGAGAGATTAGAGATCATACAGGCCTGATGTCCTCTAGCAGAGTATCATCCTGCCATCCATAGGAGCCAGAAGATGTTTGATCTGCCCCAACATGACCGGTCTTTTACCTTGATGCTCTCCATAAAAGTCTTACAAAAGCTTACAATGGTAACAGAGGCTTTGGAGGAGAACAAGTCAGTCTCTCATAGGTAGAGCTATTGAAGCCCCAAAGACTTGACAGATTCAGGTTAGCTATGCAACGTATATTTTGCCTGTTTGTTTGATCAGGCATGTTTTCCAGCTGCCTCAGCTGGAAAAATTGGACAGTGAATCTCAAAACAAACACAAATAGTTTTGATAGAAAAGAAGTAAAGCTCCACTTTTCCAACCAGATATGTTATGAATTATGGTGATAGTCACCTGAATGAGCCATGTCATCCCCGAGTTATAAAAACACAGAAATAAACTTTTATGTTAGGGGGTATATACCTATTAATATCAAGCAGTGCATATATATTGTTTTTATTTGCCTTTGGGGGGAGTTTTGTTTTTCATTTGCTGGTAGGTTTCTCAAGATTTTCTTAGCCTGTTGTCACTGGACACTGTCTTTTAAAGTGAAAGCAGATATTGTCCCATTGTTACCTTGCAGTAGGCATTGAAACTTCTAGGGGAAATAGGGAATATCAAGAGATACAGGGTAGAACTTTGACAGCTGACTACAGTTTGAGTGTGGTTCCATGCAGAAATACAGAAATCAAATCATGCTTTGCATTATCTAATAAAATGGGAATGTGTAGCATTTATTCTTAACTGTTTAAAAGATCTTAATATAGATACAGATTCTATATAATTTCTGTGCATTGTTATATCTTGATAGTGAATTTTGGTGGTGGCCTTTTCTCTATGGCAAAACACATGAATTTTATGATAAGGGATCATGAAGTATTTATTTTTAGCTGAGTTTCCTACACTCACACAAATCCTATTTTCTTGCTGCATGTCCCCGAAGAGCTTTTAAGCCCATGGGCTATTTGCAGCTAAATTTCTCAGAAGATCCAGAGATGTGAAAGGGACTTATTTTCTGCAAGTTATGTGGAAAAGATGGCTGGGTGGAGGAGAGAGAAAGGGCCTCAATTTAATTCCCTTACTTTCACAACTGAAGGGAAAAACTTAAGATGACCTCAGCCTGAATTTCACATGAGAACGTCTGTGTGAGACAGCGAAGTACATGTACTGTGGTCATGGAGTAAAGTTTGGGCTTTACCACTGGCACAGAACAGATACAAGAGATTGCGGACAGGTTTCTCTAGGGAAACATGCTCTTTTAGTGTTGAGGGAAACAACTTGCCCAAACTAAAATGATATGATGAAAGGTAGACAATTAGATCTTGGTTCTGAAGCAGAACATTTGCAAACAGCGAAGTGGTGCAGAATCCCATATGGCTGCTGTTGAGTTAGCAGGAAGTACTTACGGTGTTACCATTATAGTGGATATACACGCTTGACCCCAAAATATTTGTTTTTTTGAGAGTATCCTTGCAGTATGTTTGTGGCAAAGTACAGGAAGTTATTTATTGTACAGCTGGTTTTAATTGAGACTTTTGAGGATAATGGGATAACTCTCCATCTCCTCCCATCCCCCTCAGGTTTTAATGCAAGAGCACATTTTCCATGACTCCATTATTGTTTGAACATTAGGATATTGCATAAACCTCTCTTGGGGAAAAACAGAATATGCAAAATCAGAAAAAGACCTATGCCTACCCACAGGGGCTATTAAATGCAGCTTCACATATAGTGCTAATAATGAAGAACATTAGAGGGGGAAGAAGAAGTGGGAGCATTTGACTGTTGTAATTAGTGGGGGCAGCAGTATTCAGATCCAGGTTCTCACGCTACTTTCTGTACGACTAGGCGTGTGTGTGTCTCCTAACCTCTCTGTTCCTCTCTCTCTTAGGTTGAAATAAGTTCTCTGTTCTCATGGTAAAATGCAGTGAGCAGAGGGGGAGAGGGCAGGGAAGTGTAATTGAAGATTCTTGGGTTGTTTTTTGTTGTTGTGTTAGTTAGGTTTTTTTATTCCTTTGCCTATAGAATCTTAGATGAAGAAGTCATTAAAGAAAAATGTAAATAAACAGGCCAAAATAAGCCATGAGACAGCTTGTGCAAATTGCAGAGTTCTCCTTTTGGAGAAGTAGCTGTGGCAGCAATAATTGTGTGACAGGCTTCACCCTGAACAAGAAAAGATTAATGCTCAGTAAATTTACATGACTGCTCCTGAGGGTGAGCATTCCTGAGTCACCCCATGTTCCTGTCAAAATAGTCTATAGAGTTTTAAGCATTACACAAATAGAGGAGATGCAGATCTGTGCTCTGTGATCTCTGGTTTAGGACTGTGGGTGAAGTCAGTGACCTAGTTCACTTGAATGTCAAGACAAGTATCTTAGGGCTTTTCAGAATCAAGGATTAAATTTGCAGAATATTTTACAAACTGCTTATGCTTAATTTCCCCTTCTCTGCCTGCAAAGCCACCATCTCTGGGTTGAATGAAATAATCTCAAAGAGCTGGTAGCAGTGCTGGAGGTGTGCAGAATGGGACAAGCAGACTGTGGCCTCTGATCTCAATATGACCAGACCACTGGAGAAGGTGGAAAAACAAACGAGCTTTTCATGTAGACGTGCACATGTGTTGAATCCCAAAGAGTGAAAATGGTACCTCTGCTGCTTTCTCAGAAATGCAGAATTAGCCTCTTGCATGTCTTATGTTTTCACATCAGTAGCATGTGAAGGTAGAGCTGCTGCTGTATCCTGTTGGAAGCAGAAAGGTGGTGGAGGGGAGATGAGGTTTAGTTTCTTTTTTTTTTTTTTTCTGATAGGAAACCAAATCCTCTGGGAATCAGAGGTCTTTAAGTCTTGCCTCCTAGCCCCTGTCTTTGTCACTGTTCAATGACAAGTAAAAAATGGAGATGATTATACTCCAAAGGCTCTTTTTTTTAAGTGCAAATGAAGAGGATCCATTCCCCAATAAGCACATGCACACTGAAAAGTCATTTTTACACCAGGGAACGAATTGGCACCAATAGCGAAGTATCGACAGGCACTCCATTTATTTCATGCCTAGGTTCAGGAGGGAAGATGGACCTTTTAAAAGTCAATGTGTGTTTGCATCATTATCTTATATCCTGTTTTAGAATGTCAGTTGACAAACTGAGGGAAGATTGTCTCTTCTTTATGAAAGCTATCTCCTTAAAAGAAGGAAAATCCGACTATGTGGGGCAGAAAGAAGAGCAGCCCTGACAGAATCTGATATTATAAATAATTTACTTGAGATAAAATTTTGATAAGCATTATGGAGAAATCACCCTCACTGTTTTATTATTCGAGTTAATGTGTTTATTGCCCCTGAAGTCAAAGTTCATGGAAGTTCCTCAAAGGGATGCCCTTGAATCTGGGACTTAATGACTGCTCCCTCTACTGGTCTTACAACTTCTAACTGGAGCATCATAGTTTATTTTCACTTTTATTGCATGAACAGTTATATACAACCTGCATATGTAAGATCTCAAATATACTGCTACAAAACTACAGTGTTAAAAGCCAAAAAAAGCTAAGTCAATGTCACATCTTGAAAACCATGTCATCATAAATGTTCTAAGGTTATTTCATTTAAGTAAATATGCCTGTTTAAAAAAAACCCAGATCTTCAGAGTTTTTGTGTTTTGAGCTCTCTTCACACGTGTCCCTCACAGGGCTAGGGGCTAGTGTTTTTGGTTTAGTTTGTTGGTTTTTTTCTTCTCCAAGATCTTGATGGAGTTCTGAGATGGTTGCTGCTGAGTATTTTTGAGAGAAAACTTCAGCTATTACAAGATGACTTACAGACTTGCAAGCACTGAAAGTTGAATAAGAAATTTTCAGCTTGATCTGAGGTTGCTTTTGGAACCAAGGAGTTTCAGACCTGAGTTTTAGTGGAGTGGTTGCTGTTTGAAGAATGGCACAGATCTTCACTACACCTACTTTCATCCATAGAAAGTGGAGGGTGCCTCATTTCAAACAGCAGCAGATTAGGAAATGGAGGATTTTAAACCAGATTGCATTCATTCAAACTGAACAATGTTCGCAAAGGTGAAGCCTAAAAAAACTGAAGTTAGTTAAAAGTCTTCCTGTATGAAACAACCACAAAAGAAGTGTGAACTCTGGCATCTCTGTCTTTAGGCACTGGTTGGATTTTTGAAGATGTAGAGCCTATGGCAGTCTCTGTGAAGGTCATACAAATGTGCATGTATGCTGTGATTCTGGAGATTGTGGTGTGTTCAGCTGGCAGAGTTCCCTTCCCAATCTACTCTAATGAGGTTTGCTTGGAATACTGTTCTGGTCTTGCTTTTATTCTCTGTTTTGTTAATATTGCCAGTACAGAAGAATTATAACAGCTTCTTTCACCTCTTCTTTTATTTATGCTGAGGTCTTAAAGTCTTGTGTTAAGGCAGGGCTTTAAAATTAGGTAATTTTACTTTCTATATTTCCTCTTTTTTTTTGGACTGCTTTCATGGTAGGCTTTTATAAGGCACACCAAGTCTTTATCTCTGCCAAGCACATGGGGTACACCTTGTACACTAGTGACAATCATTAACTTGCAAACATTGTAAAAAAAGGTTATCTTCAACACATACAGGTGAGTAGTCAGAAGGATGGAAACTGCCTAAGAATGTTTTAAGTAGGTCATTGATCATCCTTTTTATGGGCACAATTAAAACACTCAGTGGCCTTGAACCAGAAGAGCTCTTAACTGTCACTGTGGAGCCCGAAAGAAAAAAAATTATGACCTGCAGTGATTTCAGTGAAGATTGTTTCCTTGCTGGCATTTGAGCACCTGCTTGCATGGCTTTGTGGAATGAGTAGAGCCCATGGAGGTATAGGGTGGGAAATTGCAAATCCCTCCACAGTTCCAAGCAATGTTTTCAGCAAGCCTTTCTAACGTTTGGTTCTTTGTTTTTTTTTTGTTTAGTTTGTTGTATTTTTGTTTGTTTCTTTTGGTTGTTGTTTTGGGGTTTTTGTTTCTTTGTTGTGTTTTTTGTCTGGTTGGTTGGTTTGGTTTTTGTGTGGTTGTTTTTGGTTGGTTTGGGTTTTTTTTGGTGCGTGTACATGTCCTAAATGGAATTCTTGTTTGTCCTCATGTCCTAACTTCAATGAATCAGTCCTGGAAGTGGTGAAACTGTTTGATGTTTGCAGATGGGGGACTCATTCTTGGTCATGCTTCACTAGATTTCCACAAAAGATGAAGTTGCACCAGTTGTTTTTCTGGTAGATCAGGGGACCTTCCTGTGTGCTCAGTCTGTACCAAAGTTACTCATTACGAGTAATTTCTTAATGGTATTCCTGACATTTGTGACCTCATACCTACCTATATTTGCTTTCTCAGTTTAAAAAATGAGAGGTTGAACTTTTATATTTTGCAACTTATTCTTCCTAGTTGGCTCAGTAAAAATAAATAACTTATATTTCCATGGTGGACTTGTCTGTTGGTTTGTTATAATAACATATGATTTGTATCACTGTGCATATAAGTAAAAATTAAGTATAGAGCTTCTCATAGAAGGAGAATAAATGGGTTTAGAAATATCCAGAGGATTGGAAATTTAAAGGGAGACAAAGAAACTAATACAGTAGGCTACAGTGCAAAACCTCCTTCCTGTTTTAATAATTTTATTATTTGTTCAGTAATGGAAACACGATGTAGGTAAGTTTCCCAGAAAATCTCCAATTTCCTCATGGACTTTCTGTGAGGTAACTCATAGACTTGTCAAAATCTGACCGATTTTTCATGCTGTTGTTTAATGTAATCTGAAGTTTCTTCTCAGTAAAATAAGTTATTTGGCTTTAAAACTTGATGAATAGAAAAAAAAAAAAAGAAATAAAAGCAGACTTGCTAACTTCATTGCTTGAATAAAATCAGCTCATCATGAGCAGCATGCTGTCTGGTTTATTTTTGTGTGCGTATAAACCAGATATAAGAAACAACTACAGCTTAGCTACCTCATTTTCAATTAAGTACATTAGCAAACCACAGAATGTAGTAACTTGAAAAAAAGAAAAATTATGTAGTTTAAGATAATTCTTTGTGGCTTAGTGGCAGTAACTAGTAATGTTGGGGGGAACTATGGTGTCCTAACTCTAAAGATACCTGAGAACTTTTCTAAGACAAGACAGAGACACTCAATGGAAAAGAGGAGAAAAGACTAAAACAGTGAGCAACTGGTAATTTATTGAAGTTTTCTCCTCAGTAACAGTGTGATGTTTTTCCATGGCCATGAGCTGGCACTCTTAGGTCTGACAAAAACATTTTTCAACATGCTGAACACAACACGTGGCTGGGTGCAGAGCTGGCAGCCTCTAGCTGGGATTCCACCAGCATGCAAAGCAAACAATAGTTTTCACTGAAAAATGTGAACAAACCAAAGGTGAGAAAAATAGATGAAGAACAGATTTTGTTGCAGTTGGAATCTTATGAAATTGGGTGTTTAACTCCTTTGGTCAGGCTGTTCTTCCTTCATTTGATTGTAGGGAGGTGATGAATAGATTTAGGATTAGAATCAGCTATTATAGAAATGTTCTGGTATCTATAACACCTACATGCTAGGAGGCTGGACAAGATCTCTTCCTGAGGTCCCTTCCAACTTGAATTATTCTGTAATCCTGTGAGGTCACAGATTAACTGCTTGTATTTGAAGCTGCAGTACCTTTGCAAGCATTAAGAAGGTCTTTTGATGGTTGCTAAAAAAGGTGAATAGGATTATTTATTGGATGAAGAGGTTGTGAAAAGCCCTGCATCTCCTTGTTTTATTGCAGATTGTAAATTCTCTAGAAAAGGTAGTTTGAGATTGTTTCTTCAAGCATGCTGCAAGTCAGTGGAGAACACAAAGGACGTGTAGACTGGAAGTGGATACAGTTCTAGTTGTTCTGATGACAACTGAAACAGCAATCAACGATTTTGGTTTTTTCCATGACTAAAATATGTTCTCTAAGGGCTGTCATGTAAATATGTGATACAAGGGAGTCTGTACGCTATGTTTGTTAGATCCAGAGGCTCAAAAAGGCAGAAATGGTAATTGATTTTGCATGTGTGGGGTTTTTGGTTTTGTTTTTGTTTTTTTTTTTGGAAGTCAGGGCTCACATAGCTCCCTTAGCTCTTTGTACGTAGGTTAAATGTGTTTGAGTGGGTCCCCTGAGCTCTTTTGTGCTTGCCAGGGATTTTGCAGAACAGTATGAAAATGGGAGAGGCAGTTGTGTGAATGAAGGCTTAAATAAAGAGCAGAGATAAAAGACAGATTCTTGTTATCATGACAACTAGTTCTTACAAATGGACGCCAGTGATGTCAAGTAATAAATTCTGGGGGCTTTTCCTCCATGCAGCATTAATGCTGTTTGATGAGTAGACAACATAAGGGGAGCATGACAGGAAAAGCATCCAGCAAACTAGAGTAGGATTTGTGGACACTAAAGCTGTCCTACGTCATGATTTCCTGGGAGTAATGGGTTCCCCTGTCCTTTCTCCTTGCATTTTATCTGATCTGGATTGAAGTAACATCAGCAGCATGAAATCTGCATTGTTTTCTGTAAACTCTGAAAGCCATTCCATAAACTGTCCAGGTGATGTTTTGGTCTGACACCTCTCAGCTTTATGGGTGTCTCTGGTTCATGTGCCCTCTGCTTCAGTATTCAGCCAGAAGAGAGGAAAGAAAATACAAGTTCCCTGAAGAAAAGCGGGAAAAACCCTAAAACTGTATTTCAGAGTATCAGATGAGATTACTAGAAGCAGTTGAACACAGTTTTTAAATGGGCTTGATATCATACTTGATAACCACAGACTTGAAGTACTGTTGCTTCATGTTGGACAACTGGACATCTGGCAGACTAAATACCTAAGGGAACAAACTGGCCAAGATTTGATCAACATCTGATATTTTATTCTTTGTACAGCAAGGATGCTTGTCTTCATGTTGAGTGTGGGTTGTGTTTTTGTTGTTGGTTGTTGTTTTTTTTTTTTCTTCTTTTTAGTCTGTTCATATAAATAAATAAATCCTGCAGTATGTGAAGTATATAATTTTTATACTGGACTCATTTTTCCTCTGCTTGTATCTATAAATAGAATAATGACGTCTTACTCTCTGGGCTCTGTGCATCATTCATACAGCACATCTCCTTTCTAGGTCACATATCACCCCCTCCCCACACGCTATTTTGTTAAACACTGTGGCAGTGCTCAAGAACATAGAATTTTTACATCTGAAAGCAGTGCCTCATTGCGAATAGCAGTGGGATATGAAATAGTAAAAAAAAAAATAAATCAGAATTTTAAAATATTCTAATTTTAGTAAAAATATGCTTACTCCTAGGGCGACTCATATATAGATGATGGTGAGTTTGAGAGGGCTATTTAATTCTCTTTTTCCTGTGGTTCTTGGGAAGTTTTACTGAAGGGTGTGGTAGATGTTGCACAAGAGCAATGAGTTTATGGTAGCATTGTCTTCAAACTTAATTTTCATGAGGAAATCATGATATTAGCTTTAATTTCATACAATCAGAACACAGATACGCTCATGTCACAAATATGCTCATGTGATTCCAGTGCAGTTGATGAGATCTTGGTAGATGAGGACTGGGTTTGCTGATGTACCCATCTACCAGTTGTATTCTAGTGGGTTTCCCCATTGACTAAAGAAACGGAGCTGTGATTTCCTGTGCCTTGGCTGCTCCATATCCAGCACAAGTAGTCAGGTTTCTAGTAGGCTCTTGGCATTTCTCCAACTGAGAGATTCAGTCACCTCGAGGCCTCTTTTTCTGGGTATTTTGTAATAAAGTTGTTTCAGTATGAAGACTCTCCTGTATTTTATGTGGACTTCTGATTCTTTTTAGAGCAGAGGGTTGGACTGGATGAGCTCTAGAGGTCCCTCATGATCAAAATTATTCTGTGATGCTTTGCATAGGCAAACTAGTAATGTCCAAACAGTTTGGGAGCACCGTATGTACCTAAAGTATACATGTTCACTGTGTATACAGAAGTGTACAAAGTATACTTATGCGCAGTGATGCAGAAGTCTATTCTCCAAGACTAAAAGCTGAAAATATTATTCAATCATGTGGTCCGCATCTTTAAGGAAGGTAAGCAGGGAGTTGGTTTTAACCAGTGGGTTAGAGCCAACTGGGGGACAGACTGTTCTGATGCATCTGCTGAGAGGAAATTGAAGTAGCAGTGAGATTTCAAAGGCATCAGTTTTCCATGACAAGTGTTGCTTTAAGTAGTGTGGTGCCACTTTGGTATGTGATCTCGACACTACTTTTCAGCACGGAATATTTTCCTGTACTCAAAAAATTATTTATAACTTAGTAGCCTTATTATTTTTTAAAAAAATTGTCTCCTACTTTCCCAAAAAAGCTTTTTTTTATTTTATTTTTTTACTATCAACATTTTTAGTAGTTGGTTTTTTTCTCCCTAGCCCCCATGCTAGCTGCAGTGGAAGGTGATTCTGAACAGATATACTAGGAAAAAAATATTGAACAGAAACAACACATCAAAAGGCAGTTGCCATTTTTATCTGTTTATTAGATAACACTGTCTTCCATGTCTTGCCCCTCATTTATCATCTGTAAACTTCTTCAGGTCTCCTTTTGGAGTTGTGCCATTTTGGGCAACCAGTGGAGAAAAGAAAGAAAAGTTGTGTGTGTCTTGTTTCCTTTTTTAGCAGGAAATCAATGTGAATATACATTAGCCTAAATAAATGAGCAGCTGTTCTAAAGCAAGGTCTTGACACACAAACATTGTAATGACGTACAGAGACTAATATATGTACACACAGAAATGTCCATCTATTTTTCTTTTTCCCCAGGGTTTGGAGGGAAAAAAAAGTCCTGCTCGCTACCATGGTCACTGCTCATCATGATAACATTTGCCAGAAAGTTATCACACTGCACTTCCTTTAGCTTGATGCTGTAAAGCTCTCTCTACCTTTTAAGGTTTTGCTCAAAAAGAGATTTGCCACGAAATATTTGTACTTTTTGTAGCAACCATCATAACCAATGAGAGAACTTTTTTTTTTAGTGATGTAGAATCATAATCTGAGCACATGTTTTATACTTAAGAGGAAACCATTGTGGTAATTTGCTGGCTAATGCTCTGAGGCAATCAGCAAAGTACTCTTAAGATTTCTGCTAACCCAAAGGAAACCACAGGCCAGTCTGTCTTGGGTAGTTCCTGTGATTTTTTTCTCATACAAATAGCTAATGCTGCTTTTTTTTTTTTTTTTTTTTTTTTTTTACTCTTCCTGTGATGCTACTTTGCTTGGACAGCTTTGTGCCTGCAAACCAAGAATTCATGTTGGCTTATGGGAGAAGCCAGTTTCTGCAGATAGGTTTTGGTGTAATGGAAAGTTATCTGATTCTTGGCTTTCCATCTTTCTTGGTAAATCTACAGGTCAAATGTGTTCCTTTTTTTTCCTGGATTTGCATAGGCTTGAAGACTGGTGGCATTTTTCAGAGATTCTGAAGTATCAGCTTCCTTTTTTTTTTTTTTATTATCTCTGCATTTTAAAATATTACTTTAAAATATTATTACTTTAATTATAAATAATCTATTAACTAATTATAAATAGCAGAGCTATTTAATGCAAAGCTTCTTGGGCTTTGAATTGCAGTATTGTGATACTGTCATGCTTAACACAGACATCCAAATTTATGACCAGTGTAGATGGCTGGACCTTATTGCCTAATATGAGATTTTTTCCAGATGGCTTTGATGGGCTGGGCAATTTGCACATTAAGGAATGATTTGAAGTGTATTTTGGAGAGTTTGCATGTGCAGGCGATTCTTGCTGTGGGAAAAGATGAGGCACACATTTTGTTGATGGAGCTGCTCTGTGCCAGCCAGAGGTGTAACACCTGGGAGATTCAGGCACTCCTGTGAAACTAAAAATAAAAAGCAACTCTTGACCTGTAAAAATGATTTCTGATGATTTGTTCCACCTCTTAAGCGCCAACACAGTGTTCAGTTTGGGGATTTACTTTAACTCTCAGTCTTTCCATGCACATCTGTACATCTAGAAAAGCCTTGTTGTCAGGGATACACAACTTGTCTTTCAGTGGCAGTCCTGGTTCTGGGGTTTTACTGTATTTCTTGTGAAGTACATGTGAAGAATGGATTATTTAACTGTTTTTTTTCACCCATGCTGAGTTTGAAGGCAGGCAAAAATCCCATCTTCTTTCTCCTATGGCTGTCCCATTTTCTCTCCCAGAAGAGGGATTTTTTTCTGCTTACAAACTTAATTTCACAATCAAAGAATCCATTTTCCAGATGTTTTGAGTATACTCCTTCTTAATGCTTTGAGTGCATTAACAAAAAAGCAGTACAGTTTGGAGAGAGTATTATAGATTCACCTTAACTCATCTATAAATTATTATGCCTGCCCTGTTGTAATACAAGCAAGACAGCTTTTCTTCTAGAAAGGAATTTATTTGTTACTTCATCAAGTTCTAATTTTTCCAGTCAATGGAGGAGGTGCAGGACCTTTTGTTTTGGATGGTGAAAATAGCTTTGAAAGCTGCATGGATTATTAGATAAAACACTGCAGTGGAGGAAAGTGAGACTGAGTTTGTAGCTGATGCTGTGTTGATACTGAAATGTGAGGCTATCTTGGTAGCAAAACACAAGCGAGTATATTTCTCAAATGAAGAAGATAACTTTCATTCCCTCAGTAGTTTGTTTTAGTGTTTGGTGATTTATTTTGTTCAGGTAGCTGTTGATGGAATCCTGCTTCTTCATCATTTTGGTCCATGTCATACCAGCACTGCTATTAAATCAGTTGCACAGTAAGCTGTCAGGAAGTGATCCTGATGAAAGTGTAGATTTGTTTCTTTGCTTGTTTTTTTGTTTCTTTGTTTTTGGGTTTTTTTAAATATATATTTGGGTTAATCTCTGTCACCACTCTGAAATTGAACTGGATTTATATACTTGCAAGGCAGCACACGTATTTATTCGAGCACATTTTATAATTACAGTATGTCAGCAGGCTCTGCATGTTGATACACAGGCAATATCAAAAGTGTTTGATTATAGACCACTTCCTTTTTGCTGTTGCCCTTATATTTAAGGCTTGCTTCTTTCAAGGAGGTATTTTGCATCTAGATCATCTTAACAGTTCAGTTTTCATCATGGCTCTACAAAGAGTTGTATGTTGGCATAGTGGAGAGCTGATAGACTGCAGAGAGACTGAACTGAAGGTTAGGAGTCCCCTAAATGATGTGTTTCATGGAAGAAAATACATGCCACAGTGTTGGTGCACATGGTGCTAAAGGGGAGCTAGTGGCTGTGTTGATTTCTTCACTCTCCCCATTCTGCCTCCCACTGGCTTTGAGGGAGGCTAATGTGTACTATTGGGTCCTCAGCATTCATGAGAACTGGCTTGCTTATGCTCTAATGATACTGAAAATTAATACGCTACAGGTCAAATTTTGGATGCTGTGAGGTGTGCTCTGTTTCTGTAACCAAAGACCTTAGGCACTTAGAAAACCTATAGAAAAAGTGGGTTTAACACCTGTAGCTTTCATGTTCAGACCTTAGGGGATCCCATTTTTATTTAAGTCCACTATTTTTTAATTTTTATTATTTCCTTTGGCTGAAATCCTTTGTTTATGACTGAAATGGAGAAAACAACGAATGTAAAATCCTCTATCCTGCTGGTACTGCTTTCCAGTTAAAGTAGCGTCACATAAAGGCTGATGTTTAGAGTTTCATGACTACTGCTTTCCTTCATATTCAGTGGGATTCTTTTAATCTTTCATGAAGCTGGAGTTTCAGGATATTAAGGGTGAAAATGACACTCAATGAAGTGTTTGAAATCAAAGTAGTTACATGACTTAAGCAGTGCAAGATGAGGTGCTTTTTTGTCTTTTCTGTACTGTCATAGAGAGTTCTTGAGCCTTGATGTATTCAAGACTGATTTGCCATGTCATGACTCAGTTGCTGCAGTGGAACTTGGCTCAATGGTTGCAGGAAACTGTTCAGTTTGTTTCTATTTTAGAGAGACCTGTGAGTTGTCTAGATGTCACTACTGCATTTAGAAGTGGGTGGCCAATGAAAGATGAACTTTTGTTGGTTCAGTTCACTAATAGTACAGAGTATTTATAATCGGGTGAAAAAGGTGGGAACCCATACTCCTGCCCTGCACCCAGTGTGACCCTTCCCAGGCTGTGTGGGCTTCGGCTGGACTCCTGGGGACAGCTCTGTACTCATGGGAGACAGGCTGGTGAGAGGGACACCTCTGCCAAGCCAAACCAGTAAATGAAAGCTACTGTAAAGCACTGTCAGCCACTTTTACCAGTCACTCAGCTCTTAATGGGGCTGCCATCACAGTGTCTGCATGCAAGAGAAGCATACAAGACAAGGAAAACAAACTAGATTCTTTTTCTGCAAGAAAACAAGACCATTTCTGTTTCCTTAGGCAGCTTTTCTTCTGAACCAGCTGTCTTACCAGAAGAAAATTGTTTCTATTTCTCCATGAAAATATAGAGAAGAGTCTTCTTAACTAAACAAAGGGTTGGGCTTGAATGGCTGTCCCTCAACTTGTGCTGCATGCTCTTCCCTTTTCAGTGAGGCAGATTTTGTCTGCCATTCTAGGGAGGACCCCCCCCAAACAATGCTTGTTGTTGTGACAGAAATTTGATCACAGAATAGGGTGTTAAAGGAAAACAGTAAAAATATATCAATGAATCTTTACGCAGTTAATTTGTGTCAGTTACTGAACATTTTGCTCAAAACAATAAAACTATATTTTGTCTTCAGCAGGTAGGACCAAATATGGAGGAACTTCCTGCTTAATGTCAATATTTTTATTCTTTGAAACTATGTGAACACATCTAGATTCATAACTAAATATTCTTAGTCATGAGGAGATTTCCTTTCTATTCTGCTCTGAAAGATAGCGCTTGAAGGAAAAAAAAAAAATAATCCCCTTTTTTGGTATCTTAATAGCAAATACTATTCTGAGGGTGAACCTGCTCTTCTGTTCATAGTTACTTCTTGTGTGATGGCTTGAGTTTTCCAGGTGAAGACATCTAGGAGACCTACCTTGTGTGGTTACAAACTTCTACAGGTATTTACATTAAGCTGTTGGGAGGCAGTGCCAACTGCATTAACAGCTGTTAAATTGACCCTGACAGTTAATGAATTTCTAAAATTATAATAATTCTGTTGTCTTTCTTTATATGCAGAAATAGAAGTAGGATTTTATTTGGTCAAGAGAAACAAGGTTGAACGTTTGAGGTGAGTTCTAGTTTGCCCAGAAGAACCTTGATAACAGGCAGCTACCATAATATGACTCAGTGCCTGTGTTTGTATTTTATTTGGATGTATTTTTATTTGGTGTAGTAGCAACAATAAAACCAACAGAAGCACACAGTAAAACAAACAAACAAACAAAACCCAAACAAACAAACAAAAACAAACCACACAGAACCTGAACTTATTTTGGCTTGGGGTTGGCTAGGTATTTACTGCAGCTGATTTTTTTTTTTATCTGACTGACAGATTTGATTTTATCAGTGAAGAAGGGTCTGTAATTATTTTAAGCTGTGACTTGATGGATGTGTTTGTTTAAAAGAAATACTCGAAATTCTGCTACTTAGTATATCCTAAATCAACTAGAACGCTGTTCTTTTTGATTGTTATAACAAAAAAAGGCCAAGAAATGCAGATTTATTCTAGAACCTGTTCTATTTTTTTTTTGGTAGGCAGTGAGTTATGAGATTTCAATATTCTATGCCTACTTCGTGTTTTCTTCTACTTTTTTCCTTTCCTGAGGAATGGAAAATAATCCAAATGAATTAAAAATGTGTAAAGAAAATTACTTATGCTCTTAAACAGTACTGTGCAGATATCAGATCAAGAAAAGATTTGTGTGAGTGGGTCTGGTTTTCAGGGAGATTTGGATCTGTAGCCTTTGTGGCACGCTTAAGTTCTCAGCCAGTGTTGTATGAGAAAATCCTATCACACTGCACTCTTCTTTTGGGCATGTGAGGCTATTTTTAAAAATTCTGTATTTAACCAGAATCCCAAACAGCGCTTTTTATGGAAGTAGACATCCACACACCATTATTTTATCTTGACTTAGTAGTCTGTTTAAAATACAACTTCCTAATGGTCAAAAGTACCATACTTAATTTTATGCCTTTACCATAAACAGTGGGACCTGTAAATCAACGCCTGATAACTAAACAAGCTTGTGAGTAATATTTCACCTTAGGGAAAACCTGTACGTAAGAATTTTCCATCATACAGCTAGAAGGTACCTTGGAGAGGTTAATTCAGCTAGATTTTTTTTTTAAGTGCATCTTAATGTTGTTCCTGCTTTCTTGTATTTTGGAAGTAATTTTTGTCTTTGGGCAATTATTTAAAAGAAGTCAATTTTCATGTCAGTAAGCAGTAAATGGGTTAGTTCATGTAAACTTTACCACAGTTCCTCTTTGTTAAAGTAAACAGGATGTCTTTTTCAGTGCTGATTCTTGAGTATACTCTGTTATCATGTATGTATATTACGATACAGACAGAATATTGACACCACATCTGTAAAATACAGATTTTTGACATTATCATCCTAATTACCCTGTTACTGACTTTTTAATTAGTTTGTGTAAGTGTGCTTTTGTTATTGTGGTTGTTCAGAACATAAACCATGGTGATCTCCAAGGAAATGACTTGCATAGTTGATGCTTGGTGATACCTCTCACCATTTTCTACTCTTTCCTAGTGGGCTTGCATCAGGGCTGCAGAGACCTTTTTGTTTTGCTAATCCTGCTGTCTGTACATTCTTTCTCCCAGAAGAAAATAGTTGAAGAAGTGTTATATCATCTTAACAGTGTTAAATACTGCTCTCTTTTGGCAGCTTGCTTTCTCAGGACCTGATGAGAAGTGCGAGCATGGTTTGGCAAATGCTTTCCTAGCTTGAATGAAGAGGTCTCAACAGACCCTGATGACATGTGTAGGCAAGGCGGTTTTTGTGAGGTCTGTGCCTTGCAAATTAGGTGAGTTGATCAGCTAAAGGCTTCTTTGTACATGGTCTGAAAGGTGTATCTTAGTGCTCAGCTTTTTCTAAGGGAAATCCCAGTGGTTTTCCTGATGTAGGAAAGTCAAGGTTTATGGTGTGAGAGCTCACTAGTGTTGGGCCAATTGCCTGCATCTATAGGGCCAGAAAAGATGAATCACCTTGCACTTCAAAGAGTTAAATTAATTTCTAAAACAAACTTTTAGTACACATCTAACTTGTTAATGGTTTTGAATTCTGCAACCAGTGAGGTATGGAGGGGAGAGCAGATTTTTGTCTGCACTGCTCCTTTTTGTTTTTCCTGACAGAGCTTTTGCTTGCGGTGTTTCTGTGGCATCAGAGTATTTGTGCTGACCCTAAAGCCAGAAGCCGGTGCTGCTGTACACGGCTGCAGTGAAGAGCCAAGACTGTTTGCACAGGACTGGGAAGCTCTGGGAGCGCAGTTCTGTTCTTCCACAGCTCAGTGGCTGTGAAACGTGCTCCTCTCTGACAACTGAATCAGAACTTTTCCTTTTTCATCTTTGCTAAATAAAAGCTCTAGACTCCTCCTGATTTCAGGCAGCCTTTGGCACACTGAACTGCTTTTTATTTGTGGTTTTATGCTGGTTCTGACTGGGGCGCTCGTTATTGCTCTGTGGTTCTCGCAATCAAATTTCAATTTGTTCTGTTGGCAGATGCTTAAGGCACAACAGAAACTGTGAATAGAAATATGTTGTTTTCCTTTATTTCTTAAACCTTTGGGATAATTTTTCATACCTCCAAACTTGAATAGTTCAAATATGCATTCCATGTGTATGTGTTGATTCATTTTATCTTTTTGGTTGCCATAAATAATTATTCTGTGTGTCTAACACCACTTCGCTATGATGAACATGGTTTTGTTTTGCTTTAAGCTCCCTTTGCTCTTGAAAGAGAAATTATAAAACTGACTTTCAAACCCTGAGGTAGAAAAAGATGAATATCAGAGAAAATGTAAAATCATAAAGAAGTCAGTGAGGTAAAGGCTATATGTGTAAAAGTATTGTATCATATAATACTTACTCTTTTCCTGTGAGGTTCACACTCTAAATCAGAAAAGATGGTGTCTTCCATCAAGTCCTTTGACTTTAAGTAGAAAATGTGTATCTTCACTGTGTGCTTTAACACTTCTGTCCTGCTGCATAATCCCACCTTTAACAGGAATGACTGGAGTAAGCAGTGGCATTTTAAAAGCATTTGTAGGATGCAGATCTTATTTGAAGATCAGTAAGGATTGATATTTCTATAGCTATTTGAAGGTTTTGCAAATGATATTTTGCAGGGTTGGGGGGAGATTGTGAAGTTGCTTAGAAAAAATAAACTCAAAGGGAACAGCATAACAGAAATATTTATCTGATTGAAAAGACCTCAGCATTGTGTAAAAGCAATGATAGGTTACATTCCATGGTCCCAAGGCGTTTTACAGTCATTAATTAACTGGGAACAATAACTTCCTTTGATGACAAGCAATGTTTCCTCTTGATGAGGCACAGAGGATTAGATGCCTATCTAAAAGCAAAAACATACTGTTCTTAAAAGTGATTTTTCAAAGTGCCTTTTTTTTTTTTTTTTTCCTTTTTTATTCATGTAGGACTGTGTATCACATCACCTCTCTTCTTAATTTCTTTATATCCTACTCTTCCTCTGCTTTGGTGATAGCAAAGGAGTAAAGATCTTTGCTCACAGGGCAGAAAAATATTCTGCTTGTGTGAATGAGAATTCAGTACAATGTTGCTTTAATGAAAAATTGAAAGCAAACACAGTTGTAAGGAACGAATTTTCATGAAAAGCACATTTTTTTTTCTCTTAAAGAGAACTTATAACTATTCTAATAAGATATATATCTATATTCATAAGCATGAGTGGCTTTTAGCCTAAAGGAAGGATGTCATTAAAGTGGAAGAAGATAGTGTAATGTTAAAAAAACAAAAAAGTTATGAAGATTTTGTTGGGAAGGGAAGAGATGATGTCCTTTCTCTCAGCATACTGTTAAGTCATCTTTTGTCCCATGTGGCCTCAGGTCTAGTCCTTCTTCCCATGCAACTTAAAGTTTAACTGGAGGGACAATGTTGTATATTGGATGTAGGTATTTAGTTCTCAGGATAACACGTGCTGGTCTCACAAGCAGGAAGGGTCAACACTGTGCAGCAAGAAGGAAATGTAGTGCTGTTCCCCATTCCCTCCTCTCTTCAGAGGACAGATGGTTCTTGTGATTTACTTATTTTAATAGCCCTTCATGGGATGCTGAAGGAATGTTCCAGCTGAGGAAAACCAGTGTAGTAACGCTATGAATCAGTGTGCTTCACTTCCCAGGAAAAACAATAAAATATGCAATCAATAAGTTGTTCTGGTTTAGACTGGATAAAACGACGGCTGCTTCACAGGCTGATAAAGTTTGAAGGCCTCTTTAATAAAGCCTGTTTGAAAATATATTTTCTCAAATCTTGTCCAAATACTCCCTGTCCCACCCTTTTGTCCAGTGCTAAGCCCTGTGCAGTTATACAATGTGGCTCTTGAAAGCTGCCTGCCTGCCATTCCTAGCAGGCACCAACGTGGATGGCAGAGCACCAGGGTGGTGTTGTTTTCCTGTCCTTGTAGCTGTTTGTGAGTAGATCCCTCTGAAAATGGACTATACTACGGGGGATTGAAGTGAAAGCTATTTTGTTGTGTTGTTGCTGGCTGACACACTCTCTCTCTCTCTCTCTTTTCCCTTTTTTTTTTTCCTTCTTTTCTTTTTCCCTCTTATCAGAACCAATCAGCAAGCTCTCTTTTGATTCAGGGTTTCATCGAGAACTGTTAATTGTAATGTGTTGGTCTTAATAAGGGATGCCTTTGCTGAATAGGCTGATGCCAACTGACTTACTCATCAGAGGAAAAATAAATTAGGTTCTAGATACATTGAGTGTTCCATCTCACTTTATACTGATGTTAACACAGGCTAACAGATGAATTAAATTTGGAAAGGTTTGTTACTAGCTACTGATGTACATAGCTAAATAAAAACAAAGGCAAAAACTCTCCTACTCCATAAAAGCAAATAACCTTCAGTGTTCTCTCATCCTGGCAATCAGGAATTAGTTTAGTTGACTGGGACTTTAGGAGGAAGTCCAAAGTCAGGTCCAGAGCTAAGGTAGTGATCTTAAAAGCTCTTAGAATTTATATTGCATTTTCAGCTCTTTTCAAAGCTGTTTGTAGTGGGCAGGCAGATTATTTAGGTCCTGTACACCTCTGTTCTCTAGGAATTGAGTAGGTCAGGGAGCCTATCCTACCAGAAGGGGTACTGTTTCCCCTCCTTTGTGGCACTTTCTGTATTTGGTGAACCAAATTCCAGAAGTGGAAGAGATGTCCAGTCTAAAGGTTTCCACTCATGTCTGTTGTCTTCTCAATCTCTGGCTGTGCTTCACTGTGAAGAACTTGCCTTCATTTTATGCTGTCCGCTTTGTAGGTACAGGTGGGCTGCTGTTAGGACCCATGAAACTACCTCCTCTCCAGGCTGAACCAGCCCAGCTCCCTCAGCCTCTTCTCACAGGGCAGATGCTCCAGCCCCTGACCATCTTGGTGGTCCTCTTCTGAACTTTTGACAGTTTACCAATCTGTTTTTCTGTTCAGAGGCAACAAAACTGGACATGATTTTCCAGATATGACTGAAGAAGTACTGAGCAGAGGGGATGATCCCTCTTTTCCTGTGAGCTACTGGCCATGTCTCCATTGGTATGGCCCAGGAGGCCACTGGCCATCTCTGCTGCCAGGGCACTGCTGGCTCGTGCCCAGCTCGCAGCCCATCAGTCACCAGGGCTTTCAGCAGAGCTGCTTCCCAGTCACTTCTGTCTCCCTTCTAAATTGGTGTCCTCTGCAAAACTGGTATTGCCTTCCATAATTTTTTTCTGGTGATGCATAAAGAGATATCAGTCTGACTAGTTCTTCCTAATTAGGAGCAAGTTAGCTTTGCCTTTTAGGAATCTGAAATCTGAATTTCTGAAAGAAATTAAACCCTGAGCTTTCATGAGCACAGTAGAGAGAGGCAGAGTGAATTGTAGATAAGCCTTTCAGGTTAGTAAATTGTTATTTGTTTTGTATTCTCAATCACACTAGTTACTTCCCTACACGTACTGAGATTTGCAATAAACATGTATGTCCTGAAAACCAGAACAGGATGGAAAGGACTGTGAAATAAGACTTGCTTGTTTTTGGGCTCTGCCCTAGACTTGCTATAGGCAAATGGAAAAGCATGTGATGTAATGATTAGAAGAGTAAAACTGAGATCTTGGAGCAAGTCTCTCAAAATAAATGAGTTTGAAATCAGTATTATCAAAACATAAAGCCCTTCCCAGTAGTTAATTCTTATTCCTGAGTGTTCCTGTCTTCATCCTTTGGGTAAAATGTGGCAGGTATTGTAATTGAGTTGATGATGGAAGAGCCAGATGTATTCCTTATGCCTTGGAAAAAAAAAAATTGGGGTAAAGGGGATGAGAATATGATCTGTGTTCCATAGTTGTGTGCTGCTGCAATGCACCTATTCCAGTATGCTGTAGATTTAGGTCTAATTTAAGAAATGATAAAGGGAGCTACCAGCTAGTGGAATTTGAATTTATGATGAAGTGTAGATATTGTGAGCAAAAACTATAGCAACAGGAGACAAGTCTGCTTAGGATTGTTCTGGGGAGTGTGTTTGGAAAAGAAAATTTATAGAAGCGATCATAGGTAGGTGTGTGTTGGAGATGGGGAGGAAATACACTGTTATCTTCTCTTTGGGTCTCTAAAATGAAATGTTTCAGCTTCAGCCCTCAGCATTCGCATTATAAAATGTTTACATAAAATTTAGCATTATGAATTGGGAGCTTCTGGCTCATGAAAGTTTGATTTGACTGGGACTGGATCATTCTGTCCCCTGGAGAGATGATGCTTCTTCCCTATCAAGGCTGAGGTTTTTAAGGAGAAGACACGTGTCTTGACTTCTGGAGCACAACCGGAACTGGTGAGATCTGATTTCAGCCCTGGCAAGACTTTGATGTCACAGTGGGCGAGATGTTTAGGATGAGATTCACAGGGGTGCCGAAGTGCACTGTAGATAGCTCTATAGATACTACTGGGCTATCCACAAAAGGGCTTCCTCTTAGCATGCTTTGGATGCTTCTGTTGTCTGAAGATGTTTTGGGATTTTTATCTGAAGGGCCTCTTACTCTTGAAGTAATTTCTCCTTGTGCTTACATGGTTGCTGATTTGTGCTTTCCATTGCAGGGGTCCTATTGAGATGTATAATCTATTTGCCTCTTTTACCAATAGTAACCTGTCTTGTAATGATTATGACTGACAGATAAAGGCTAGAATTGCAGAGAAATGAGACACATTATCTAGTTAAAAGTCAAAAGCCATCGTGAAGATGATGTACGTAAAGTTTTTACAAGTGAAGATTTAAAATATTCTTCTTCCATTATTTTTCTTCCATTTAATTTGCCCATCATCTTTTTAGTTAAGTGTTACTTTAAAAATAATGCTGATTTTAGACTTCTAAATACTTACTAGGAATGGGAATGGTACAGTCTTTTTGGTTTCAAACTTTGAAAGATGATTGCTTTGATTGCTTGCTTAAAAAAAAGTTTTATCTGTAACTTTGCGGGATTTTATTGATTATATTCATGCTTACTTTTTCTCTTGAGTTCTTGAGAATGAGGAATATCTAAACACATGCTTAAAAATGAGCGTAGGTGAACTTAAATGAAAGACAAGTACAAAATGAGAGCCAACACCTAAGGGAGTGTTTAGCTGCGCTTGCTGATGTTAACCCAAGTTCCCAGACTCAGGGAAAACTGTTTGGCATCAATGTGATGTTCTTTGTTGCTGGGGTCCTCTCTTCCAAATCCTTTACCTAAGCCTAGACTTAAATGCAAAGAGTTTGGATCCTTGTTCTTGACTCTGAGTCTAAAACATAAATGTGAACTTACTTCAGGAGTCACCAGTCTCCATTTCCAGATGCCTTCTGTAATTTGTTGGGTTTGTTTTTATCCTCCTCTTTGGATGTATACAGCCAGTCAGTTCTACAGCATGTTGATGCTTTCTAAGTAATCACGATGAAATTTGTCTAGAGCTGTGGGTTTTAAATTGGTCTATATATAGTGAGCATTTTCCTATAAATTTTTTATTGGCTAGTTGAAGTATTTAAAATTTTGTTTTGAAATAAAGGCCTCAGTTATTTAGACGATAGGTGATAAGTTTAAGACATAAATTTGGTGATTATGGGTTATCTGCATTGGTTTCAACTGAAATTATTATGCTAATGTGTGAGAGCAGACATAGATGTAAGTAGTGGAGTATTCCATAACAGGTTTTTTATATTATAATGCAGTAATTTTGCAAAATTGTCTTTACTGCTCTGAATGGGAAAGAGCTGTGCTGCCAAATAATGGAAGAAATACATTATTTTTTATCCAATTCTGACTTCTCACTGAAATCAATGTTTTGCTTGTTGATGCCGTTTGAGACTCGAGGTTGTGACCACTGATGTGTTTGTTACTCTTGTGCTTCCTGTAAATAAACCTTTTCTCTTAAAAATATCAATAGAAAAAATATCAATAGAAATAATGTTTTCAAAGGTAACAAATTCAGATAGGAAATCAGAAGTGCTTAGAAATACCCCAGAAATCAAGGGCTGCTGCAAGAGTTTAAGTGTCTTGCTCGTAAGGCAGAACTATAGTTGGGGATGAAGTCCAAGAGGCCCAAATGATGTTCTTATTTCTCCCAACTCAGAGACAGGTACTCCTCCCCTCTCTACCTTGTTCTAATCAAGTGACCTACTGTCCAGCAACTTCATGGACATGCCTGCCAGTCTTTCTTGTTCTTAAGCCCACGTTGTCCTCATATCCAAACTACTTTGTCTTTAGTGAAGTACAAAAGCACATTACAGAAGAACTGAATTTTGGCATGGTCTCTTTGCTTCCTCACCTCCTGTGGAGGGACTGGTAGAGCCATTTGATGGCTCATCTAAGCCTTTCATTTTGCACCCATAAGTAATTCTAGCATTGGATGTGTAGCAGTGACAGATGCTGAGCAAACAAATCAACACAACTCCTTCCTACAAAAGCCTGATGATGCATGTTCAAAAGCATTTGTGGTTGTGCAGATCTGTGTCAGGGAGGCCACTGCAGCTCAGTCTGGTCTCCAGCTTCTTGCACTAATGGACAGAAGTAGGCATTGATTCCTGTGATGTTAACCCTTCCTTTTGATCTGTTGTTGGTAAATCTGACTAAATCTTTGAGACGTGCATGCTCTACCTCCCTAGCAGCAGATGTATTTTTAAAGAATAGTGTTAATGGTGATTTATCTACTCAACTAAGTGCTGAAAACATTTGATTAGTGTAAGTAACAAAGCAACTTAAAGACCCTCCATGCAACATGTTTTCCAGAATAATTTGCCGTGTGTACTGTGACTTAAAGGGGCGGAGGGGGGGGCCAGACTCAAAGGCTCAGCTCAGCCTCAGGAACAGAAGTATATCTTACACTGCTGTGACACTACTCCTAAATTGCTATATAGATGTTCATTTGATCTCTGTCTGCTTGACTTTCAATTGACACACTGGAATGTTTGTTCAGTAAATAAGAGCATTTCTGGGAGTTATTTAAATTAGTAAGTACTCTGCTTGTTGTCATTAAATGTTCGATCCTGCCTCCCCTACTTCATGGTATGTAGTAATAAGTGATATATGACTATAAAATAATAGAAGTCCCAGATGGTTGGAAAGAAAACCTTTAAATGAATGCTGCATTTCTTCACTGTTATGTCAAGTGTTTTGGTGTAGAGGTGGGGATTTTTGTGCTTTGTTTTGTCTTTTTTGAAACACTCGTGTTTTCATCCTTGTATTTCTCCTGTTCAGTCCTGTTCAGTTTAAATTCTACATACAGCTGTATGCTGGATAATACCACTTTGTTTCCATGGCTTGATTTTCATTGAAGGTTTTCTGGTTTTCTTGTTTGGAGTTATGTTTCAAAACTGCAAGGCTGTGTAATACCACTCATGGGGTTTTTTGGGGGGTGTGGGGGGAGGTTTGTTGGTTGGTTGGTTTGCTTGTTGTTTTTGTTTTTAATGCTTTTCCAATCATTTTGGTTTTATTTTTTGTTACATTTTACATACAGTTTTCATTGTATACACATTTTTAATAGTAGTCATGTCTTGCATGTCCTGCTGCCTGCTTTTCTTCTTTCCCTTGGGGTAAGTATTTGCAGCAAGGGCCGATGATGATCATGTAGAGAGGTGCCTTAGCAAATACCAGGCACACAGTAGCAGTGCCATGGGCTGTTTCAGCCATCCCATTTGCCAGGAGCTGTTCTGCTTCTGTGAGGTGCTACATATCTTGAGGTTAACATTTGCGTCTAACACAAAGAGTGAAAGAGATTTTCAGTCTGAGACCATAATCTCTTTGCAAGCCCACTCCTTTCTACAATTTTCTAATGACTTAAATAGTGTTATATTCAATCCTCCTTGTATTCTCATTCCCTGTTAAACTGGTATTTTTACCTTGCTTTCTGAATTGCTTTTGCCTCTTTAACAGCATCAAGACTTTGGTTTATGAAGGTTATGACTTCTCTCACTTTTGTCAGAAAATTCGGATCTTAACACAAGGAAAGCAGGTTTTTTTTTGAGAGGAAAGACACATGAACTGGAATGCCAGAAGCACTTCTCCACTATCCAACTAGCAAGAGCAGCCTGTTCACTTTACTGAGTTAGCTTCAGTTTTCCAGGCTATCATGAGAACGTTTGCTTAAGCTGATATCTTCAGGGTGTTTATAGGTTCTTCCAAGATCAAGGTCTGGTTGGTGTATTGATGGTGCAGGGCAGGTGAGAGTCTGGGGAGGTGTCTGTTGTTGTGCTGACTAAGGGAATTTGTTTCACTCCATTTTAGCCGTGGTGAAGTTGTGGCTTGTGTAAAAAACATCTTTCAGTATAGTACTAGCAATTGGAATAGGCTGAATAATGATAAAATAATGAAGTATTTTGATTTTTGTATGTTATTATTTGTTTTCCAGAATATATATAATTTTTTTTTCATTCTCTTTGTTTGAAATATACAGCAAATGTTTGTATTTTTCCATTTCTCAGATTCTACTGCAACTATGGAATTTAGTTCAGTCTTTTAGATATGAATGGCTTGATATTTTACCTGTTCTTGTAAGGCATCCAGTTGCTCTTACCTCTGTGAAGCAAAACATCTTTTAATGTATCCTGATCACTACATGAATACCAAATGTAAAGGGAAAAGACTTTAAATCACTTTATTTTGTTTTGTTAATTGTTTTAATTTGATTTGAGAGGAAAAACATGAATTGGAGAAGCTTCCTGCATGCCATAAGTGATCCTTTGTGTCAAGAGCTTCATAGGCTTATGGAAATGCTTGCTGCCTACAAAATAAGCAAGGTGCAGCAACCAAATATTTAAGGTTTCTGCTATTCTTTTCATACCTGGTGGCTTGGAATAAACCAGAGGCTATAATTTAATTCATTGACACAGGTTTTGTCAGTTCAAAGCTAATTTGTAAAAATCCACTGTTCTTAACAAAGTTGTTAAAGTGTTTCATAATCTAGATGTTTTCTGGAAGGCACATTTTTATTCATATGTATTGCTCTCTAGTGAAAAGCATCTCAACAGTAAGGAAATAGCAATTTGTTTCTAGTAGGCAGACCTGGGGTGGATATTTGACAAGATTTTCCAATTCTCTCTTTGCCATGTTCAAGATGGGTACATGTCCATGGTCTGGTACCTCCATGAGGTTCCTCAGGTCTTTGCTGAGCTGGGTGTCCAGTAATATTGCTTCCCTTAGGAAGGACCTAAGAAAAACTAGATTTGATTTTGTTTTCCCTGCTTACAATAGTGTTTTGATCAACGGAGGTGAGAGGTTTGAAGTGGCTCATTAGGTGTCTATGAAAGAGAGTTATCTTCCAAAAATTTCACTATCACTCTGTAGTGTATGTGGAATACTGAGTGTAAGTACTGGGTGTCATGTGCTTCCCTATGAACAATTTTCTGTGGGATCTCTTCATTCAAGAAATGCACAGGGCTACAAGAAGCTGGAGGAAAAGTAAACAATACTGTATTATTTGAAGAATGGTACGTGATATTTACACAAACCTGGTTCTGAAGAATATAATTCAGGGCATCCCTTTCTGATGTGCTTAATTGTGCAAGTTTAGGTTTCTCCTTATGTATTTAACTAAAAAGTAACCACCACTGTTTTAATTACACACAAAACCAACCAACCAACCAGTATATTATCATTACTTTCCTGAAAGTACAAAGAAATATCATTTCACTTTAGAAAGTAGATGGTCTGGGAGTGGCTTTTCTAGGCAGTGCCAAAATACATTGTCCTGCCTTGCAAGAAACTGTCACCAGGGAGAGATATTAACAGAGAGGGGCAATCTCGCATCTCAACGAGAGGAAGTGCAAAGCTTTCTCCTTGTGCTTCATACTTGAGTGAAGCACAATTTGGCTGTTGCTCAAGAGGTAGGTAGCTCTCCACTGCCCACGTAGTCCTCAAAAATTTAGCTGCATTTGAGTGGCCAACCAGGTTTGGTTAGTGAGCGCTAAATAATTGCAGGTTATTTCTGCATATTTTCTGCATTATTTCTGCATTACCTCTGCATCTGGAAGCGACTTTCAGCTGGCTCATTTCACAGCTCTTCCTTGTTCTGAAAGTTGCATACACTCGTGTTTTCATCCTTGTATTTCTCCTGTTCAGTCATTTCTACATACAGCTGTGTATGCTGGATAATACCACTCTGTTTCCATGGCTTGATTTTCATTGAAGGTTTTCTGGTTTTCTTGTTTGGAGTTATGTTTCAAAACTGCAAGGCTGTGTAATACCACTCATGAAGTTGAGTAATTGGAGAAGGGGAGGACTGGGGAGAAGAGCAGCTGTACAGGTGTGGATGTGCAGGAAGATTACACCAGATAGCAAGAACTGCAGAGGACTTGGCTTGTGTAGCAGAAGTGCTGAGGTTATGTGGAGAGCAGAGAAGGCAGCCAGTTTGAGATGAGTGCAAGTTTGTAGCAGGGGAATAGAAAGAGACGGTTTATAATGTATGTTGGATGAAGTCCATGGGGAGCTTTACAAACAAAGGAAGATATTACTTATGCTGGGTAACTTTTCTTTCCATGCAGATGTTGTATTAGCTCTTGCATCATCATTATCTCGGACCTCTTCAGTGTGACTAATATTGCACAATCTCAGATCTCCTTTCATCTCTGCACATGCTTAAATGCAAAAGATAAACCTTGAAATAGTTTCTCTATTGCTTGTCCTTCCACTGCTCCAAATTAAAACATTGAAATAACTTGCCCTACTGGATTGTTAAAGATCAAATAGGGAGTGAGTATATATTCATTTACAAATCAAAACCAACTTACATTCTTTGGAGTTCCAAGTATAGGACTGTAAAAAATCGAGGTGCTTTTTTTATGGTCCATTGTATGATGGGAATAAGGAAAGCGATTTCTGAGCTTTCTTGCTGTTTGTGATACCTTCTTCAGCTCTGCTCTGAGTTAAAGGGATTGTGGCTGGGAAAAGGCTGTGGACATGATTGTAGAAACTGTATGATAATGCCTCATAAATGCCAGCTCTGTAAAGAAACCCTAATGTGTCTGATTCCTTTGAAAATCTTAGTCTGGTTCATTTTAGTTCATGTTCCATTCCCGTGTTTCTCTGTCACTCCTTTCTCTCCTAGCAACAGCTAATTTGGGAAGTGGCTTTTGATGCTGTATGGTATTTAGACAATGTGTATCCAATGCCATGATAAAATGTGGCTTAGCCTGACTAGCCAGAGTTGCAAGCACAGTGTAATGTCTGTAAGGAGTTAAGATAAAGCCTTGAGGACTGGGCAAAGAATCTTTCCAGAAGAGCAAGGATCTGTCAACAGAATTGTAGACCATATGTAATTCTTACAATTCTGTGAGCGGGAAATGCTGATGCTTATTAGACCATGAATTAAATATCATTGAACAGATGTTCGGAGAGCCTTTCATTCATAGTGCTCTTAGCAATGAATGAGGTATTATGTTTCCATTCCACATTTTTAAGTGAAGTGTAGAGATACATTGGAAAAGGAGAAATAGTGCAAAGTGCACTCTGCTGCCATTCAAGTTCCAAGACAGTTGTTTTGGTTTGTTTTTTTTTTGTTCTCCGGTATCTAAAATTAATTACACTGGAAATAGGTATTTAACAATACAGTCTCAAGTTGAGCAGAATATGAAATTACACAGTAAGTGGGGTTTGCTTGCTCTCAGTAAAATGCCTACACATCTCTCATATAGCAGAGAGTATTTTTCAGAAACAGCAGTTCTTGAGATCTAGCCTTACTGTTGCCTTGGGGTCTTATTTTTGTTTTCAGGGTTCCTTCAGTGTTACGTGTGTTTTAAGCATGTTGCTTTTAAAGAGTTTTAAAGGCTGCAGGGAAAATTAGTTATGATATTTTTTCCTAAATCCTATTTGGAAAACTTCTCTTAGTCTCCTTCACTTTATTTTTCTCTCAATTCTCTCCTTGTTTTACAGTAATGTGAATTACTTTCTGGAGTTTCCTGTCTCTCTCTCTCCTGGTTATAGAAGAGTCTTGGCTGTCTGACTTAATCTAATCCTCATGCTTAGTTAGCTCAACGTGTATGAAAGGATCCTGCTGATTGATTCCTGTTAAAGGTCACAGAGGAGGATTGTGATTTTCTCATGGGTCACTCGCAGGCACAGTGCACTGACAAAAGCCCAGGTGCATGCATCTCAGGCTTCAGCCCATTTGTTCCTTTGTTGACCTTATGATGTACAGATAAATTTATTATGTTATGTGTGAGTTTCTTGGTCTCTCTCAACTGTGGTGGTCTGAATTTAACAAGAAAAAAGTAGTGTTTAGTTTAAAAAAAAAAAAAAAAAAAAGGTTTGGGAGAGGCAAGGAGTCTTGGAAAGGAGTATACAACAGCATTCTTGAGAGCTACATCCAAACCCCCACGGTTTAGGAAAAGACCTTCCCAGAGGCCAGAGAATGCCATATCTTCCTGTCAGGGAGCTCTTGCACCATCCTTTTAGATGTCTGATACCAGCTGGGTGAGGGATGCTAAACTGATACACTAATGAGCTGTTCAGTGTCTTTCTCATGCCAGAAGTGTGGCTTCCGGAAGCTCCCAACATGGAGGAACTGAATATTTAAAGATGCTCCCTTTTTTTGATTTATTTGATCAGTTGTCAAAGAATGGTGTAAAATATCTGTATTTGGGACCTGAGTGGAAAAAAAAAAACAAAAAACAACAAACAAACATTAAGGAAAAATACTAATTTTGAGGCACCTTCACTCATCTGCCACCATCTTATCTTCCTGTCTAGGTTTTGTATCATGCTTCATCTTGCACTTCAAAGGAGTTTTGTAAAGGGAGAGTGTTAAATCAACAGCAGGTAGCCTAGAAGGAACTTCAGAGGCTCTGCATTATATTCTCTTTTTTTTTAATTATTTTATCTTTTTTAATGTGGTTGACTGGGGTGCTATGTTTTCATGTAAATCACAAAGACATTTGATATCCCTTTGTAAATTATTATGTTGTGCTTACAGAAGTTTTCTCTTTGAAAGGAAAGTATGAGGAAAAACATGAAGTTACTAAGTTGACTGTGCTTTGGATGGAGCTGGACCAGATGACCTCCAAAGGTTCCTTCCAGCCTTAGTAAGAATCATAGAATCATTAGGGTTGGAAAGGACCTCTAGGATCATAGAGTCCAACCTTCATCCTAACATCTATCTGTCCGTTAGACCATAGCCTCAAGTGCTATGTCCCCTTGTTGTTTAAACACCTCCAGGGATGATGACTCCATTCCCTTCCTGGGCAGCCTGTTCCAGTGTCTAACCGCTGTCTCAGTGAAGAATTTCTCCCTAACATCTCATCTAAACCTCCCCTGACGCAACTTGAGGCCATTTCCTCTCATTTTATCATTAATAATTTGGGAGAAGAGACCAACACCAGCCTCGCTACAACCTCCTTTCAGGTAGTTGTAGAGAGCA
>JANHFX010026267.1:86798-105691 GCA_027560015.1 Chloroceryle amazona
AAATTATTATAAAACACTTTAATGAAGATTTCTGTTTTGTTATCAGCTTCCATTTCTGTAGTGTCTACATGCAGCATTTTTTCCTGAAGCCACTTTGAAACACAAGATGAACTGTCTTTTTGCATTCCCCTGTGTTTTGTACATTGTCACCATCACCTGTGTGTGCATAGCTCTGGGAATGAAGTCTTCAAGACTCCTGTGTGATTTCAGTAGCATTTGCTGATCTGTGCAAAGAAAACTGGTCAGTGGAGTAGCATGTCCCTTTTCACCCTATCACACGAACTCATTTCTTTGCTCCGTAAAACATGTCTGTAGCTTGAAGTAGCAAATTCTCAGAAGCTTCCTAAATTCTGCTTCTATACTTCTAAATTCAGTATTTCATACTGTATTATATATTTCTGTGACGCAGAAGCACCCCCTTAATGAGGAGCAAAGATTCAAGAAAAGTAAGAGGACTAACATGATTCAAATAGTTTCAGCCAAAGTATTAAAGATGACCATAGGAGGAATTCTAGGAATACCATACTCTTTAAAGAATTTGTGACTTTTTTTTCAGAACAAAATTTTGCATTTTTGCTTAGATGTTAGATTTTGTTTTCAGTTTTTAAAAATTAGTTTAAAAATATGCTAACCCACAGTGACATAAAGAACTTTACACTTGGGGGTTAATTTGAAATGTTGCTGTTTGTTGTGGTGTTTGCTCCTCCCCTTCCCTTCTTTATTTTAACTGAGCCACCAAGACAGAGGATTTCATTACTCATTTAGCTCTACTTTTGAGCTCTTAACATGCTTATGCTAATCACATAATTGGGCATTTCAGAATGCTAAGCAGATTAATTGATCACTAAAAATATTACCCTGTTTCACCAACAAATTATCTCAAACTTACAGCTCTGTAGTAATGTAGTCTTCCCTCAGACCACATTTTATTTGAGTTTGAAAGAACAATAGAAACTGGGAGAAAATACACTAAATTGAGAAGGAAAGGCAGAATCAGAAGGGCAGGATAGCAGGCTGACAAATAACCATCTGGATCATCTTGCTTTCAGTATCCAGTCATCTTAAAATCTGAGGTCTGGAAAGGACATATGGTGTGATCTGTTCCAATTCTTCCCTATCATGGTCAAGCATGCTATGCATTCCTCTTCATGAGCCAAACAAGCTTCTAATTCCTGACTTACTGAAAAAGCGTGGAAATCTGTAAGCGTTGCAATGCGTGTAGTGTTTGCTTGAAACTTTTCTTGAAACTTGATTTCTTGTAGCTTCAGAAAGAATTTTTATCTGGCAATGGTTAGCCCTTATCTGTTCATCTGGGTATGGTTAATTCTTTGGTGGGAGGTACTCATCAGTATATGTGTTAAATTCCACTAATTTGTCTTATACAAACAGAAATTACTATGGCTTTGCCTGTTTGTTATTATTTCAGAGTTATTGCCTTTTTCTTAAGGTCTGTTTTATGTTCATTCTGTTGCAAATTCAATTGAAAGAATGTCTCAGAACAAAGGAAAAACATGTCAAATATCAGGAATGAAGGAGTACATGGTCTCAGATTGTGACACTGGTGATCTCAGACGTGACTACTGGATTTTTTGCTTTTATTTTAGTAAAGCAATTAAAAAGTCATCCCTGTTCTAAAATGACACCAAAAAATGGCAGCTGACAGAATTGTCCTTGAAATGCATGAATGGGCTGGTGTGGGTTTTGGCTGCTCAGCCTCTCTCCGGACAGTGAGAGTGCTCTCCCTGCCTGCTCTCCAGCTGAGCCTCTGGCAGCCGCATACAGCAGGAGCGACCCCATGCCAGATTCTGCCAAGTCCCTGGAGTGCCAAAACCTTGAAGAGTGATTTTAAATGACAACAACAACCCAAGGAAATGTAACAAAGAGAGCTTGAAAATCTTCCCTAAGAGTTTTCAAATAGCTCGCCTAACTGGTCCAGATATACTCTTGATGCAGTTTGGTTGGAACTGGAAATTTTAAACTTTAAAGGGGATTGTTACCACTGTCTATAAAGCCTGCATGTTGAATAAAATGGGCTGATGATAAAGGTCCATGGCCATTTCACTCTTACCAGGGATGGCTGAACCCCGTTGTACCTATGTAGAGCTGTGGTGTAGAAACCTTTGTTTTAAAATCTAAAGTGATCCTGCTCTGGCAAGGGGGTTGGATTAGATGGTCTTTGGAGGTGTCTTCCAACCCTTAACATTCTGTGGTTCTGTAAAATGTTGAATGTACTTGAGAGAATTTTATCCAAGAGTTCATAGACTTAGATGACCAAAAATGTCATGCATAATATGACAGCAGTGTCTTGTGTCTGTTCACTGACTGAAAGAATTAGTTGAGGTTGAATATAATACACGTGTTACTGGTTACTTAACTGCTTTGTTCTGCTTGTTTCTAGATTCCCCCTGGATTTCTCTTCAAGCCAAAGATTATTTCTTAGTACTTGCCTTCATAAAAAGGATTTATTTTTTTGTTCAAGAACTCTAGCTCATTTCTCACAATCGCATTGAAATAAGTTTCTGTAGTATGTGTAAAAATTACTGTTGAACTGACACACTGATTTTTGTCCTAGGACAAGCAACATTCGCTTTTGAAGAGTAAAGTCATTGATTAGATAAGCAGTTGTTTCTGACTATAGGTTCTGTCCATCTATCCAGTCTTCATTCTCAGCATTTCAGTCGTAAGTTGTTGGAGTTTTATTTGGCAAATGGAATTAATTTAATTTGCAAAGGTAGCAGATGTGTTTAGAGTGGGTCTGTGTCTTTGAAAGAGATTCCAAAGTGAATTTGGTTATCTAAGGACATAAAAAGACTTGTGTGCCCTAGAGAGAGTCCATTTTGTGGGCTTGATTGTTTCTTTATTCAACACCTACGCTGCAGCAGATTGTCCAATTTAAAAAGTGTGTATCATCTCCTAACTCTGTATCCGGAGCACTGTGGAAATGGTAGGTTTCTGAAAATGGGTAAGATTATGTGTTGGAAAAGCAGTTTTGAAACCCCTTGTGGTATGAAGAATACTTAGAAAAGTTGACTGGTTCTTACATTTGCACATCTGACCTACTGCCTTGTGTTTTCAAAAGAAAAACAAGGAGACCCATTTCTGAGGTTTGTGGGCTGAACTTGGGCATTATTTGGACTGAGCCAAATAATGTGAGCCTTAAGTTTGTAGCCAACACCTTCTTCCATCAGTTCAGAATAGAAAAAAATATGGAACCATTCTTCTGTGTGTTTTCTGTGCAGTTCTGATGCAGCTGGTTTAGAGGAAAGCAAGTTGTTCACTTCACCATTGAGTCCAGAAAAGTCACTATATAACACTGAGCTTGCATGCATCTTCTGGAATATTTATTAGTTAATCTTCTGAAGCCAGCTACTGCTATTCTGGTGTGTAAATGCAGTAGTCCATTTTACAAAGTAGTGATGTGTGCCTACAGACTAGAGAATAGAATTGAGCTCAGACTTGGCATTGACCCCTGATTTTAGTTACTTGTGTCCCTGCCCCACCTTATCTTCTCCCTTGCAGGACTTCACCCAGTGGTGCCTTTGGGTTCCCCTGTTCTGGGACTACTTCATTGCCTGGTTTTGGCAGGTTTATGCACAATTTTCTGTATGGTTCTGAGTAAATAGACAATTTTTACTCTAGCCTTTTCTCCTGAGAGGGAAGATTGTTAGAAAAATGGAGGGGGAAAAAAATTGTTTTTACTGATCTTCACTATAATGCTCAATAACTTCTAGGCTTTAATTTGGGGCCAAATGTGAGCACATCTTGTATTTATTTTTTGGCTAGCAGGGCAAAGTGTATGTTTGGAAAAGGCTTCAGGTTACGCAGAGGCTGCTTGGACCACTGACTTCGGCAGATGGAACTGCTTAACAGATACTCATTCGTGCTGTGTTCCGCCTTAAAAGGTTTTTGCACACTAATGGCCAGCATTAGATAGCAGTATTTTAAATCTCTCGTGTAAAGTTAAGAAATAATAAAGCAGATATCATAATCTGCATCACCTTCCTCCTCCCTTCTGCAATAATGTTGATTGTAAAACCAAAATGCTATTCATTGATAAAATATTTCCCGAGCAGGGGTCAGTTGTCCCTTTCCTGAGCCATGCATAGCTCTGTTGAGAATACCGTTTTTCTCAGGAACAATCTTTCCTTTTTGTAATCTCTGTTCTATTTTCCATATGCTGTCCCTGGATTATTTCCAGGGAAGAAAAGAAACCACCAAAATAAACCCCAACTAACCCACCGAATCTCACCCTGGCTTTGGGGCTTCAGTACTTCTGCAGCATCTGTTCACAGGCTCATATGTAAGTACCTTCATATGGGGTGATTGCCATACTGTTTCCATACACTGACGTGTCAAAGCTCCAGTTTCTTTCTATCATAAGCTGTCTTAGACTTGTAGTAGCTTTAGGGGCAGCTTGCTTGATGAAGGACGGGAGAATTTGTTCTTGGATTGTGCTTGCGCATCAGTAACTTTTAATCTGGAAACATATTTTAGTTGTTGTAGGGTGTAGGTCTTGCAAACACATACTTTTTTACTTCCATCATGTACAAGGTTATTTTGAACTAAATTTTATTACAACAAATAGAGACAGTACTTCTGCATAATACTTTCTATCTTATGAGGGAAAAACACTTTACAAACCTCAAATTCTAAAATTTTTATTTCTTAGAATTACTTTTTTTTTTACAAGTTTTTGTTTGTTAGAAAACTGAGAAGCCAGGAAATGTTGGAGCATAGTTTGAAATCTTTATCTAATTATATGCAAAGCTGGCACTCATGCTACTCTATCAGCAGGATAGTCAGCCTGGTGTCTGAGAAAGAGAAGTGCTGGAGAGATAAGTCATGTTTAGGGGAATGGGAGGACTCTGAGAAACAGGATATGACACAGAGGCCATGGGAAAAAATACAATCTCCTCCTTTGCCACAAACCCAGATGCTCTCACTGAAGCCAGGCTTTCGGACTGTAGCGTCGTAGGCCGTGGTGAGGTGGGCTCCATGTAGGCGTAAGAACAGCTATAAAGAGCAGCTGGTATTTGAGGGCCTTCTACATGTATGGTCAATACTTAGTGTCTGATGAGTTTGAATACAAGTAATTCTTATTAATGTTTGGCAAAAGGTTGTAGGAGCCGGGGCAGTCACAAAAATGAGTAATTTTATGCTGAGGGAAGATTTGGGCCTGGAACAAAACACTGGGGATCTAAGGAGGAGCCTTTATTGTTGCTAATAAATACCCACTTAGGCAGATTTGTCACTCATGTTTCTGCAAGTTTTGTGGCTGGATGAAAAGAATGTGCTTCTATTTCTTGAGCAGCTGTGCTTTTAAATGTGTGCAGCTGTGCCACAGTGTCCATTGACACCAATTGCTGTGTGATTTAGTGTGATGGTTGTAGTGGGTGAGCATAGTCAATCAAGTAGGGATTTTTTATTATTATTTTTTATCATTTTTCACTGGAAGAGAGGAAAATCTTGTGAAATAGCTGAAGTTTGTTAGACAGGAGCAGGCACAACTGCAGCTTATCAGTGATGTTACTACAAAAGCTTTTGAGGGATATAGAAGTAGGTTATCATTTGCTGTTGGGTGAAGCACATCTTTGCCAGAGCTGCCTCTGTTTGTTCCATGGCCTGCCACATGAAACGTGGAAGTCATTTGAAAGATTTCCTATGGCAGGAAAAGCACTGCAGTTATGTAATGAAGTTTTTCTGATAGAAGTATGTGAAAACAGGAGCTGTGAACTTGCAGGCAATTCAGAGATTAATTTTTTTCCTTATTCTCACTCCAAGAGTTAGGTTGGTATTTTTTTGTTTGTTTGTTTTTTTTAAGTTTAATGGAATGCTCTTTGGCATTTTGTGATGGGAGTGAGTGTGCACATCTGTTTTAAAGGAGAGGTTTGGTTTGTTTTGGTTTGGTTTGTTTTTAACTATCTCTTATTCTAACAGTGAATTTCTTAAATTCGCAGTATTAGAAGAGTGAAAGTTTTAATCTTGGCTCTGATGATGATTTGCAGAGTAGACTTGGAAAAGGCCTTCTGTTTTCCTATTGTAGTGATAAATGCCTCCAAATAAGAAGTTTTATAGATATATGTAAGGTATGTCAGCATAATCTTTTATAGGTAATACTGGAGCTTTAAATCCTCATCATAAGGACTTTTTCCAGAAGTAGAAATCAGGAAGACGTTACTGCTACTCACCTGTCAAAACTGAGGTGAAATATCAGGAGGTGGAGCTTGTTGAGGAAGGTTGCTTTTTTATATAAACTACTACAATTTCTAAAAAGAGAAATAACTCCTAATTATACATGCCAATTATTTCTGTGTGCTATTTTCCAATACCTAATTTTCTGTGTAAATACAGATAGTCACTCCAAATAAAGCCCCATACCATTGCACTGTTTTTCTTGAAGATGCCCAATTATTTTCTCTTTCCTCATCCAAAAAGTAAACACAAGCCTGTCTTTTAATGTTAGGCATTTTGAATTGCCCGGGAGAGAATGGTAAAGGTCTTAAATTTCTATCAGTTCCTTAAATCCAGGTAGCCAGGTAGAGGAGGAAAATGCACATTATGTTTTGGAGCTTGGGGACAGGGGAAGAAGGAGGAGAACTGGGGGGGTGTGCTGCTTATCAGACAGCAGAGAATCCACAGGTAGGCAGTGTTTTAAATGGCCTCATGGTGCAAACTAAGGATCTGGATTACACTCAACAACAAAGGCAGCAGGCTCTTGTGAGACAAACACAAGGGGATCTGTGTCTTCCTCATTCACTGGGACCCGGCCAGGTTTGGCCTGTGATTTCACTTCATGATACATCAGGCTTTCTAGCTCCAGTATTTCTTTAGAAAATATTTAAGCTCATAATTTTCTAATGGAAGCAACTTGCAGCATTGCTCAGGTGCTTTGAGATGCTGCTCTGTTCATCTGAGTGGAAACGTTACAGCTGCTTAGTGGTTTTGTGCTGCCTTTACTTTGTTGTTTTTGATTCACTTTGTTTTCTTTTTATCACACTCATGGCCAGCTAAAGCTTAAGATAAATTAAATCTAGATTTTTGACCCTGTTTCAGAGAGTCATGTTAAATGAGAGTGTGGACAAAATGCTACACTTCTTTACCTCGTCTGTTCTCACAGGGATTTTGATTGATAGATGTTTTAAAGGAGAAAATTTAATTCCCTCCTGATTTGTTGTCTGGGCTGTCACTTACTCCTGGACGCTAGAACTGACAAACCTTTCAGCTTGTTGTGGCCCTGAGAGAGGCTTTTGAGGTGTCACTGAATAGCAACTGCCAGTGGCATAAAATTGCCGGTGCTCTCTGTAGCCAAGAAATCATCTTTTAGTACTGAAAAACCTAATCAGACACTTGGGAGACATTGTCTGTTTCCAGCTGAAGGGTGTTGCTGAGTTTGTTTGGTTTTGGGCAGTGGGGTGTTGGGGTTGCTTTTTATACTTCCTTAGATGTGACTTTTGGGAAGTGGTGATAGGGTTTTAGTTGGTTGCATCTGCTTTGGTTTAAACTTTCTCACTTCTATTTAATTCCTATTTGGATTAACATGTATGAAATTTCTTGTGCTGTACTTGGCTTGACAAGCTGCTTACTGATTGATTAATATAGATATGCTGATTAAACATTCAGTGTAAACCACTGAAGCCAGCTGAAGTTACATTTACTTGTTACAGGGCAGTGTCTTCACTCCTGTGGTTCACTGGGTAAGAAAACAGCAATCCTCTCTGAACAAGCATTTTCCCCTCAGCAGTTGATGCTTAACTTCTCTAAAATTCCTAGGAATTACTTGTGTGGCAATTTAAATTCTACTAAGGATTATAAAAGCTGGACATTTTGAGATCTGCTCGCTTTTTGATTGCATTTATTAGCAGGGTGGAAACTCTCCCTTACACAAATATCCCTTCTCGCTTTTCCCTGAAGAGAACCCCCACTAAGGACAGGTGGATGTCTTTGGAAGTTCAAAATAGCCACAATTCTATGATTTCAAAAAAACATTTGATGTTTTCATGATTAACAGTGTATTTATGAGCCTGCCTTAGAAGTGACATTATTTTAGGGTACCTCCTGTTTTTAAGAGAGCAACATTTGGAAGACAGAGGCTTTAAATTAGTTTGATACGCCTGTCAAGAGAATGTGCTGGTTTAATGTGTTCATGAACATCCCAGTATGACTTGAGTTGTTTCACTGATTCCTTTTTTCTAACACTATGTAAACTAGGATAATACTTATATTTTAATATAGTATATTGAGTGCATAGTGAGAATGTAAGCAACACACAGTGAGGTTGGAGAATAGGAGCAAGTGCAACATGTAGTTCCTCCATAAGGTGCTGCAGTGTTGAGATCTGTAGGTAAGCCAAGAGACTGGGGACAGAGATATTTCAATAGCGTAAAGCGAGATCGTACATGCTGCTGTTGGAGGCTCATTGTAGAAAATAGAAAGCTCTAGTTATTTGGCTATTAAGGACCATTTAAAATCAACATATATCTAATCTTTTTAGGCAGGGAGGGTGTTTAGTAGATCTGAAACTTTTCCTGAAGCCAGTGGAGTGGTATGTAACATAATTAAAATTGTCCACTTTCAGAGCATTGCTTTGGTTTTACAGCTGCAGTATTAATAGATTATTCCAGGTTAAATCTAATTAAGTGATACTTATCAGGCATCTAGTCCATCTCAGTTTTACTCTGGCCATGACTAACAGGGTCATGGGTCCCACCAAATGTAAGAGCTTTCATCTCCCAACCCAGCATTTAGATAATTTCAGTTCTTGCTGTCCTATGAAATGACAGAAACAGACGTCCTCCTTCAGCTGCTTTCCATATTCCCTTATGCTTTTTTTTTTTGTCTCTCCCTTATTACAACGTAGCTATGGTATTTATTACTTCTCTGTTGAGTCCTGTATTCTTTTGCATATTTATCCTCCTGCTGCAATCTCACACAAAACTTGGTATAATTGTTTCAGGTCCTTATAGATGCTCTTTAGAGGTGACTCTCTGAAGTCCACATTACACATAAATGTTCTGACATTGTTTAAAATTATTTTTGTTCTTGCTTTGTGTTGAGCAGCTGAGACTGATACCTTGTCTGTCCTTGGAAGTAACTTTTTTGGATCCACTGATCTCAGTAGTGGATTACAGCAGTCCCCATTCAGCTGGACAGCAGCTTTTGCACAGCAATATCATGTGTGTTAAACAGGTAAGCCTGTGTAAATGCAAAAAAAAAAAAATATGAGCTCACTGTATTATCGTCTCTCTTCATATATGCATGCCAGTGTCTGGCATCCAGATACTGGATTAATTTCTGCTCTTTCTTGTGGGGGATGGATTCCACTTGGTTGCTTCTGTTTCTGGCCCTGTTTCAGACAGTGTTTTGCAATGTATGGGAGGGCATATGTTTTGTTTTCACACATGGAAACAAGGAAGGCTCCAAGGTTTTGAGGTAGAGTCCCTTAAAACATACAGGCTGTCTAGTCTCAAGCTGAGATAAAGTAGTAAATGTCAATACATTACATAGTCAAAGAATAAAATTGCTAAGGAAAGAAGACGACTTGTAATTAAATTCCATAGACCAGTAATACTTCCAAGCATCACAAATGTTTCAGTTCATCAGTTTGACTATAAATCATTTCCACTGCAGCTTGAAGTCTGTGGAAACTACCTGAATTGTGGCCTAGGGAATATTTGTGACTTGGGGAGAACATTTTCAGCCTGTTTCTCTTGAGAATATAAAATAATCACTACTTTTTAGTTATTGAATCACAAAGTGGACCTGTATCTATTGTAAGCAACGTATGCTGCTATCAGTAATGGTATTCTAGGCAGAAGACTGTATTGGAAACTTTTCACTTTAAAGGAGGGACAAGAGTGGGAGCCTGAAGGAAACAACTGCTGTGCCAGTTGTATGTGGGTTTAAAACCAAAACAATCCCAGCACCAACACCCCACCCCCTGGCCTCAACCTCTTCAATAGGTTATATCACCACGTATCTGTTTATTTCTAATGGCTCTTTTAAATGACAGCTTCATAAACTGAAGTATCCAAAACAAAGGCCATGAAGTTTACTTTGGCCATCTCAAGTAAATTTTCCTAATCTAAACATCAGCAGTGCCTTTCATAAATCAGTCCAATGACGTCATCTTTTCAATTAGTGAAGCTGGTATTTGTGCTCTGGCCTCAAAAGCTATTTGACCAGTTAATGTTTTCAGGTTTTGTAGTAGTCCAGACTTCTCACCAGCTGCAGTTCTCAGTAATGTGCTTGAAGTGGGAACACATTTATCAATAATTGCCACTTTTTAAGTACACATAACAGACAACAGACAGTGACTAATTGCTGACCTTATTTATTGTCTACCAGGAACAACAAGCATCATCTGTAGGCTTTGAAGTTGTTCATAATACGTCTTGCACTTACAGTTATTGGGAGTACAGGCATCTGCAATTGAATAAATACTATCTGGGGTGCTGGGAGGAGGGAAAGAATTAAAAATATTGAGTGGGCTGTGCTTCCAGGAAAGGTAAAATGAGGTAGTGGTAGATCTGGGAGTGAATCATCTGTTGGACTGAGTGTGCTACTTTGGTTTCCAGTAAGTACTTGAACTTGAGGTAGAAGGCTGCTTCAAAGGTACTCAACCTCTGTATTCCTTTCCTTTCCTGTGTGTAGTTGAGGAGGATTGAGCTCATGCTGACAGGGAGGTTGCCTGTAATGTTGGGGTGGGGAACAGTTCAGTTATAGCCTATCTTTTTCCGTAGATGCAGATGTTTTCACTGCATGCCATAGCAGCAAGAGAGAGGTTTATTCTGATAAGGTTTTTTCGCAAAATCCACCAACTGCCAAGAAACAGTCAAGCAGAGAAACAGTATTCTTTCTCTTAATCACACCTTCCTCTCTACGTGGAAAAAAGAGTAAGGGCTGAGATGAGCTGAAAAAGCCCAGGAAATTTAGAGCCCAGGCATAAGTCCTATCCTTAGCTCACCCTCGCAACACATCTAGGCATTGCAACAGAGATGCTATGTAAGGTCACCTACTAACAGCTCTTAAGTGTCAACTGTGATTGAATTCCCTTAAAGAGAAACCAAAAATTATATTAAACACACAAACTATTCCATATGTGTGTGTATGATGTATGGTTTTGTTTATGTCAGTGAAGAGACTTGCACCAGTAAGTGGTTACGTGCTTGGCTTGAAATGTGCAAATGCTTGAAACCTCACTCTATGAATCACTTTCTTTCACTGTCCTTTGAAACAACCTGTTTGGGTTCCCATGATACTATTTCTGTTCTTCAGCTTTTTACACACAGCAGCCTTTCACCAGACCTCCTGCTACTTGTCACTGCTGTGGCTTAGTTTGTTGATAGCAGGAATGGAAGCTTTGTGAGGTAGACAGTCCATTTTCCTATTTTCCCCACCTTATTTAAAAGACAAGTTAGAAGCCATGATACTAACAGTGCCAGTTGGCCTGCATCAGAGGCTGAAGATGCAGCATCAGAATGCACTGAAGCCCAAGTGTAATTTTTAGGGAGCTAATATTTTAAGGTAGCTGGAACAAGCCTGGGAAATGTAGGAAAATGCCATCACCTTTACTGGTGAGATACTTGTAGGTTCCAGCCTATTTCAGTGGTATGCTTTTTGCTTCCTGCTCGCCCGTTAACACATAGCCTTCACCATAAAGGCTTAGCTGTGAATTGACCAAAGACTTGCTTGAGAATAGGGAAATTTTCCCTTAATGTTCTGTAGGAAAACTTCTTGGGCTCATGCTTAACAAATTGCTGAACAGATCAGCTTCCCCTCGGGTATGCCATCCAGCAAGTGAGCAGGGAACTGGGAGAATGTTGGGGGTGGGCATCACATCCATTACTGAAACTCATGAGTTGAGTAGGGGAAGGCTCCTTTTTCAGTGTAAACTAAAGCTATTTCCTCTAATCTTGAGAAAGAAAAAGAAACACACTCAAGCTGGAGGTGTCTGTTAGTCTTGTTGAGACACTTGTGCAGTGCGTCTGCCCTAAACTTTTTGCCTTACCTCATAGATAGGGTTATGCTTTAAGTCACAATTTATCCCTGACTAAATTGGCTTAGTGATTATTTTTCTATGGGTTGAGGGTTTTTTCTTTATGATTTTTGCAGCTGACTGGGTGGTTTCCTTTTTGGGGGAGTGTGAGAGGAGTTGATTTGTGAGGAAGTTAAAAGAGTCAGTTTGAGGGGATGGGATCAGTTTAAAGGGCCTGTCTGTTTTGGTTACTTTTTGAAGAACATTCCTTGTAGGGATATTGTAGAAGGCAAAACAAAACTTAATTTAAAAACAGTTTCCTTACATATCAATATTAACGGCCATCTAAACAGTGATGAAATAAATTCTGTTTTCCTGAAGTGCCTCAAAAGCTTGATACGGTATCTTGATGCAGTAATGACAATTTCCCATTAAAGGATTATGCCACATGAGACATGGGACAGTTTCCAGTTTGTCAACATAAAAGATTATATTGCTTAGCAATGGTTCACTCTTTTTCTTCTTGTTGAATTGTATAGAATCATAGAATCTTTTAGGTTGGAAAACACCTATAAGATCACTGAGTCCATAAACCTAACACTGCCAAGTCCACCACTAAACCATGTCCCTGAGTGCCACATCTACATGTCTTTTAAATACCTCCAGGGATGGTGACTCAACCACTTCCTTGGGCAGCCCGTTCCAATGCTTGACAGCTCTTTTGGTGTTTATCCAATCTAAAGGCCCCTGGTGAAACTTCAGGCCACTTCCTCTTGTCCTGTCACTTGTTAATGGAGGGAACAGGCCAACACTCACCTTACTACAACTTCCTTTCAAGTAGAGAGTGATAAGATTTGCACTGATCTGCCTTCTCTCCAGGCTAAAGAGCCCCAGTTCCCTCAACCACTCCTTATAAGACTTGGGCTCTAGACCCTTCACCAGCTTTGTTGCTCTTCTTTAGAAATGCCTCAGCACCAAAATGTCCTTCTTGTAGTGAGGGGCCCAGAACTGAATGGGATATACGAGATGTGGCAATAATGATCTTAGCCAAGGGAGACTGTTGTGGAAACAGTAATTTGGTGGTTTCATCCTTGAAGAAAATTTCCATTTCTTGTATAACTTGTTCAAGATTACGGGGCTGCAGGGATGTTACAGTCTTCTTGAAAGAAGGCCAAAGGTGGAGTACTTGCTGATAACTTAGTAATAGCAAATCATTGTCCAAAGCTTGCTGATTGTTCAAGGATCTGTAAAGAAATAGAAGACTGATTGATTTCTGGAGTGTGTTAAATTTAAGAAGCAGAGCCTGCATGTTTTTTGTGACTAAAAGACCAGCTTCATGTATTATCTGGTAACTATAGCAGATAGCTGGTTTATCAGTTGTTTTACTATGGATTCAGTCTGACCATGCTCTTATCTCTCTAGTGCTACCAGTTGCAGGGCAGGTACCTTTTTTTCATCCTTTATGCAGCAGCTTCTCACATGTCCAAAGGGAAAGCTTTCTCCTTTCACTTTGGTCACTTGAGCATGCGAAGGTCAGCACGTGGAAGGAGCAGAGTTTGAGTGTTGAGGTTTGCTTCATGCAAATAAAAGGAGGCAGCAAAGGGGAAGATGTGTCTCTAGTGAACAGTATTAAAAACATTCCAAGGGGTATTTTTACAGGTTATATCAAATAATTAAAAGGATCATGAAATAAAACAAGCTTGGGCAGCTGATGAGATGAAATTTGTTTGGGGTTTGCTACCTGAGTCCGGGATAAAAATGGATAAATTGGCTCACATACAAGTGAGGCAAGGTAGCCTAGAATAACTGCATTCCATCAGCACAAGAACAAAGATGGCTTTTCAGCATGGAAGAGTAAAACTAGTGACAAATCTATAAGCTGTATGATTTTCCTTGGGCTCTTCTGTTGGGAGAAAATGACTGACATGGCCAGTACTGATTTCTCAGCCTTACTGAGAATGCCATGGTAGTAGATACATCTGCCTGTCCCATGTTCTGATGGGTTTACTTGAGTTACAAACCCTAACTTGAGTTATAAACCCTAAAGGGAATAACCTCTGCCACCTCTGTCCATTTTGTGTATGAGTTGAAACCGTACAGAAGTAGGAGTTTCCTGGAAAGTCTGGGACTGATCCTAAAACCAGAACACACAAGTACAGGACACAAAAAGATGCTCTGATGTGTAAAAAGTGAAGACTTGGAACAGTCTGGATGATTTTTTTTACGTCTATGGGAATCTGCATCTACATGTAGGGTCAATGATCGCCAGAGGTCCCTTCCACCCCTAACATTCTGTGATTCTGTGATGTGTCCTGGAAAGGCTGAAGGAGTTGACTTGGCAAGATAGAGGAAGTCATGATACGTTGTGTCCGTGTTTTGAAAATTCAGCAGCAACCACAAACTGAGAAATATGAATGAAGTGAAATGAAATAGTGTATGGCTAACTCCAGATGGAAAGTTGATAGCACAGACTGTACCTTCAGGGAACAAATTTACTTTTTCATCAGTCTGATTTATACACTTAATTAAATATGGATATTTTTTCAAGAAAGTAATCTGAGCCAATCTAATCATACAGTTCTTGATAAAACTGATTTCTGAGTGGTGCTCTGGGGTGAATTTTTTGGAAATTCATTTTATCTAAATAAGCTAGGGACTCTTAAATATCAAAAAGCCTTTTGTGAGGCTGAAGGACACCTAAATCTTATTTTCAGCTCTAGGCATAGTAATCAGCCTTGAGCTACACATAATAGGTAGAACAGTTTCTAGGAGCTGTAATTTTGATGGATGAGAATAATTGCTTATACCTAGCTTCAAGAATGCAACTTTTTAACATTTACAAAAGAAACTACACTTCTGAGACTTCCATGGTATCATGAGCACCTTTGTCCGATATCAGGTGCTGTGTTCTTCCTTTTCTGCAGCAGTATCAAGTGAACTACGGGTGGCAGTAACATGTGTCTGCATGTGTTAGGAGTTCAGTGTGTCTAAGTGTAGCCTTCTAAGAAGTCTGTGGCCAGTGATAATTATAGCAACTAGAATTGTTTTCTAGTAGCAAAGTGTCTTTATTTAAGTTTAACATTGGGAAAAAAAGTGTCTGAAAGCAGAAGATCTTGGTTAGACATATAACCTACTTGAAGCTTATTCTCCTTACGTAAGCTTATGCAAGAACATTCCCCAGCAGAAAGAAGAGTTCATGTGTGCAGGAGTTAAATGACAGCTTATCAGCAACAGCTTCCTTTACTCTCTAGATTTTTTAACTATGTACTTGGTCAGGAATCCTTTTAAATTCCAGGTTTTTTTCTGACTTGTGCTGTCCAAAGCCATTTTGTGCATATCGGGAGGTTTTTTTAAGCACTTTCCAGGAGTATTCTGCTGCCTCGGTGCCTCGTGACAGCCCCTGGTGACAGGGCAGGAGACAACTGGGTTATCGTACATATCCCAGTTTCATCATGTTGGTGGGGTTTTTTTGTCTGTTTGTTTTTGGTTTTGTTTTTTGTTGTTTTTTAACTGCCCAGTGCAGATCATGCATTCAACATCCCAGTACCTAGTGTTGGTTGAAAAGAGGCCAGTTCTTCATCACTGAACGTGATGTGGGGTATTCTAGCCTGAAGAGAGTGGGAAGGTGGGGAAATGGAGCCTGACCTAGATGTGCCTGTTGGGTTGCCCAAGGACGTGGTGGTAGCCAGGTGGATGCAGCACAGGAGGTGTCGGTGATACAGTGCCTGCAGCCTGCTCCTGTGTCCCCATCTGCTGAGCTCCCGCACCAGTGCTGGTGCCCCGTGCTGGATGCAGGAGCAGCTCTACGAGAACTCCTCTCAAATCTCTTGTGTTTACTTAAACTCAGGCTTCACCTTATGGAGTCCTATGCTGCCTGCTGCTCAAATGTGGACTCCACAAAGTAGCTCTGGGTCTGCCTGACAAATAATTCTGTTCTGTTATTCAGAGACAGCTTTGTGAAGAGCCATCTCTAGTGTCCCTCCATATGAGGTGCTGCTGACCTGCAGCCCAGACAAAGCCTCCAAAGGATGGCTGAAACTAGGCTGTATTCTTCACCTGTCAGGGGTCTGCACCATCCATTCTCTTTGATGACAGTTTGAGTTGGTTTAGGCATGAGTTGCCTTAATCAAACCTTGCAAGAGAATTATGTTCCCTGATGTTGAATATTTTTCAAACACTTTTCTGTCTTACTTTTCAAGTGTTATATAGACCAAAAAAAAGGTCTGTAAAGATGCTTGACCAAGTGTTTGTTTTGCCTTTTTAAACCATATCCACTAAATTAACGTATCTCTTCACAAAAGAAACTTTAGATATCCTTACCCCAGTACACGTGAACATGAAAGGACAGGTGAAGTTTTAAGGAAATGGTTCATTCAGGAACTGCTGATGTTTAATTAAAAAACCTGTCTGAAACTGGTAGTGATTTTTCTTTTTTTTTTTTTCTTTTTTTTTTCTTTTCTTCATATTGACAGTTATGTTGTTCAGCATATATATTATCCAATTCCTTTAGAATATACAGCGTTCAAGTTTCAGATAAACCATTAAGCCCCCAGCATTCTAAGATTGCTCTAAAAATTAAAATATGTTCTAGTTACAGAGTATACTTTGGACAAACATTAACAAGTCTAAGTTCACAATAGTCCAGGGAAAAAAACAGTTCCACATAGTCTGGTATTTTAGAGTATGTTCTGTTATGAAGGGGAAGTACTGGATGTCTGAATAGCTAGTAGTGTCAAAGTGCTATGTAATGAATATCAAAAATGTTAGCAGCATTACTCATTGATAAAGTAGCTGTGTCAGTGCCCTTTATAATACTTAGATAATATGCAGTTAATTTTTCCATCGATGGATTAAGTTGTTTAACCTTATTGACAACTGGGGAATACCTTTCTGGCTTTCATTGGTGCTAGACTCATCAGTGCTACAAGCAGGGCATCTGGTCAGCCCCCAGAGCTCAGGGGATGCTTCTTAGCCCTTAAAAGGATGGCTTCTAATGGTTGTACTTTTCAGACCCAAGAGTTCTCAAATGAGTTTCACATGGCCCACACACAATTGTATTTTAAATACCAAGGAAAGGGAAGCTAGGTCTGAACAGGTGCAAGACACAAGCATGAAAAAGAAGATGGAAAAGAAATAGCAAAATTTCTGCAGTAAAACTCAGGAAATGCGACATGCTGTGCATTTCTGCACAGAAGATAGTAAGATTTCCATTGCATTTGGAGGTGAAATTACAGCAATATTGTCTTTGCCATGCTTTTGTCAGATAGCCACATAAGTGAAAGGAGAGGTGTTTAACGCTCATAGGAAAGCAAAATTGATCTGAAACTACTTATTGCATCTTGTGGATATAGACTGCATGAGTACAAAGACTTGTGACATGTTCAGGTTGAATTCTGGAGTGATTTTAGTCTTTCCATTAAATTTGTTAAGATCACAGTATGTGGTAGTGTAATTTTTAACTGAAAGAAGGCATTTTCTGCTGAACCAGAAAATTTGCAGATGATTTATTTAAGCAGTTCTCTACATTATGACCTCCCATTTTCTTTTCTCAAAATAATATTAAGTAGGAGCATCAGCTTCTCCTTCTCCCCCCTCCCCGCCCCAGTCTCTTTGTTCTTGGAAAACAGGCTTTAACTTGCCCTCTGGGAAACAGGCTGCAAGACGAGAGAAGGGACAAACATTGCTCATCAAAGAACAGGCGCTGTTGGCACTTTCATTTCTTTTAAGCAGTAGTACTAATGAACTTCAAGTACCGTCAGTCCAGTTTATTGGATATTTCATATGTTAGCTGGCTGTCAGCTTTTTGGGACAAAACCTAAAGTTTCTTTATCTAATTCCTCCCATGATGATAAAAGTCTATACTCTTAAAAGATGCTAATGCAGAATTGCCATTTTCTTGTCTGAGATTTTAAGAGTCTCATTTAATTTCTACTTTATTTTTTTGTTTGTTTCTGAGTGACCTTTTTGCATTCAGGAAAGTTGAATTTATATCTGGATAGCTAATGATTTATTTGGGCCAGAAGCTATACAGAACTGTTAGCATTATTAAACTTAGTGATGGGGATCTCTGAAATTGCTGTGATAAGAGGCTCATGTGCATAGTTGGTCTTTTTCTTGCTCTGTAGGAGGCTTTTAAATTTATAATCTAATTTCTCAAACATTCATAACAATCTATTTACACGTAATTTAGAGGTCTGTCAAATCTCTAAAATTACCCTGTTAAATTACTGGAGCTAACTTTTAATGCAAGTTGTAATTAGTTTCTTGTTCCAGTGGGGAATTAAAATCAAGCTGTTAGCCTGTACATCTTCATTGAAGAACAAAAACTGTGGCTAATTATTTTGATGGTGGTGGGACTGCTGACTGACTTCTGATGCAGGAAGGGAACTATTTGAAATGTAGTCTCTGGAGCAGAGCTGTGTATTGCATCCATGTTGTGGATATAACAGCAGATGATGATGCTTTCCTAATCTGGAATTACTGGTTTATTGCTTTTCAGGTTGTAGACACTGCACTAAAATCCAAATGGTAATTTACCTACTGTTTCTTGAATGCTATGATGTAGTACAATATAATATAAACTAGATACTATGGAAAGAATAGCATTTAGTGAAATATTTAGAAGAATGGGAACATGGATAATTCAGACACTTAGATCTTTCCCAATTTAAATTTGGTCTACCAAAACCAGAATGTTAGAGTGGAATCTCAAAGACATTGTATCAGCCCATTCCAAACTGCTGCAGTTAACAAATTCTACATATGACTTGTAATTCTATTGATGATATAAGCAGTGTTCATCATTGCTATAGAGAACAAGAGCATCACTGTTATGATGAGCATTAGTCTCCATGTCTGGCTTCTCTGCCGCCACATTCTCTTCGTCTCTCTCTCTCCTCTTCGTCTCTCTCTCTCTCTC
>JANHFX010026267.1:105791-121327 GCA_027560015.1 Chloroceryle amazona
TCTCTCTCCTCTTCGTCTCTCTCTCTCTCTCCTCTTCGTCTCTCTCTCTCTCTCCTCTTCGTCTCTCTCTCTCTCTCCTCTTCGTCTCTCTCTCTCTCTCTCCTCTTCGTCTCTCTCTCTCTCTCTCCTCTTCGTCTCTCTCTCTCTCCTGATCTAGTGGAAAGTGACCCTGCCCATGACAAGGGAGTTTGAACGAGATCCAAGGTCCCTTCCAACCCAAACCATTTTATAATGGAAATTCTCTCATGGAATGGGAGAGTGTATGATAGACACCAATATTTCTGAAATCTAGTCTTAACTGCCTAGCAACTGTATGGAAAAGATCACTTGTGTGAAGGGTGGCTGACACAGCATGATGAGACTACAGGTGACAGCATTATGAGAGGAAGGTTACAGAATGTTCAGATTTGGGGCAATCTTGAATTGATGAATTTGATGTTTGGACATGTGAATGCTTGTGGCTAACATCTTGGGACTGTTGATAGACGTATTTGAGAGCATACGTGAGACTGCAGATTAGCGTTAGAATCTATTTTTCACTAGGGGGAAAGTAGATGAGGTGGGAAATTTTAGATGATCAGTTCTCAAAAAAACACTGAAACAAAGCAGTCATGTTTAAGCACCTAGAAGAATAAAAGGAAGAAAATAATAGCTGTATTTAGTATTTTCACTGGCAAGCTGAATGATGGGCTTCAGGGAGCGTTCATTAAATATGAAAACCTAAGCTAAGAGAGACTGTCACTACCTCGCAGAACAGGTTTAAATTTCAAAATTTATCTGGGCAAGTTGCGGTTGCAGTGTGGGAAATGAATTGCAGCTCAGTTTGATAAATGCAGGTTACTGTTGCTAGACAATCCAAAGGAGGATGGGAAACAACTCACTTGGATCAGCTATTTAGAAAATGGTCTGGGTTTGTTGTGGATCACAGCCCGCACTTGGTAAAATAATGTTACGTGTTTGTGGAAAAGGTTAGTGCCATAATGAATATCTAAACTAAATCTCTGTGTCACCAAGACAAATCACATAACCTTTCTACTTTGCTTGGAAATTCTTTGGCTTCAATTTGGGCTATTTCTAATTTTGGGCACCATGCTCCAGGAAAGATATGAACTCAACTCCAGGGGAGAGTACTTAAAATGACTGGAGATAAAGAAAGCATGACCTCTGAAGAAAGACTGACAGAATTTGAGCCAAGTCAAAAAAAGCTGGAGGAGTAACATGAGTCTTTAAAAGGCTTTCACAAAGAGGAAATAATCAGTATTGCGTAAATTAGTAGAGAATAGGATTACTTGCACTGGCGCTGAAACCAGTGCTGTCAAACAGGGTTATCTGTGCGTCTGTCAGGAATGTCACCACCATAAGTGATCCTGACCCAAGGCAGGGGTAAGGACCTTAGGTAACTTACAGATTCCCTCCAGCCTTCGTTTGATTCAGCAGTGACCATACTCTGACCCCCAGCATGACAACATAACTTTTGGCAATTGTGAGCACTGAGTCTGATTCCAGGCGACAGTTTGCATCTTGCTTTTTCTCTTTTCAATTCATAAATGGATCTTAAGTTTTGTTAGAAACATTTATGATTCATGGAAGGGCAGCTGAGAGAAGAATGATGAAAACCTTGTGTTTGAAATAAACCTGCTGTAACTTACTTTAGTATCTTGCAGTAATTATGCACATAGATGTTTTGATGACCAAAGTCTAAAATTCTTTATATTAGGATTTCACTCTCCAGATCAAAGCTAATTTGGGAAGAATACGCTCATACGTACACATGCAATTCATCAAATTCATAACTCTACTTCATTTTGTCTTTCTTTCTTAGTCTGACCCTTTTGAAATTGAGAGGTTTGCTATACCAGTTGTGTTAAGAAGTGCAGAGATGCATGTTTTCATTTTAATTAGAACTTGATGTAGGAAGTAAGATCCCCACTCTGCAGTGGAGCTAAAAATTGGAAAGAGGGACGCAAGCCATTAAAAAAGAGCAAACAAACAAAACACACACACGCAAACAACAAAAAATAACAAACCAAACAAAAACACACATAAAAAACCAACCAACCAAAACAACAAAAAGCAAAACAAAGCAAACAGACAATTAAAAAAAAATAAAAAGAATAAAAAAAACTCCACAGGTCATTAAAATATGGCTACAATAGTTCTGATTTTTAGGCTTTAATTTAGAAACGCCCTACTGTTATTAGGGCAAGAGGCATCATTATTGTCTGGGTTGTGGTATTCATCATTTTGAATGATGTTGGGTTTTCTACTATTTTTTAGAGAGTATCATATATGAGGTTTTGTAATGGCATAAATATGTAGTTTGTGTGTCTTCTTGATCCTTGTTATTAAGAAAAGTGCCAGAAGACACTAAGGCATAAGGTTGTCATCTGTTGCTTTACTTCTCAGCTCAGCAGAGTGAGCAAATGTTCTGCAGTTTTTATGACTCGCTAGTTGAAATGGTCAGCACTGGATTCATTACCACATTTGCTTTACTGACAGAGGGTAGAAAGCAAATTGCTCTCTGCTTTGAAATCCAGCGTATCTGCTACCAGTTAGGTACCACAATGTTTGATTTCTTACCAGTTCAGTGGTTGATAGAGTTGTTGCTTTTCTCATGTGGGTATCCCAATACATAGGTTAATTGAACTTGCCTGAGGCATTCCTGTATACCCACAGTACCACCAACTATATTTTGTCTCTTACAATGTAAAGTGGAGCAGTAACAATCTTTAAAATTTTTAACAGGAAAGTTAGGAGGCCTATTATCAGTGTTCCTTATGAGGAGAGAGCTGGATGGATAATGGGACAGACCTGCTGGCAATGAGACCAGGGAAGTCAGAGCAAGTTTTACAGCTACATGGTCATCACTCTGTCCTGTGCCTGTTGGACAGAGGGCATTTTGGGGAAAAAACATGAGTTGGGTCCCTGTCTGCTTTGTCGTTGGCACCTCTGCTTACATCAGGGTTCCCAGTTAGAGCCAGTGCAAGTGCAGCGATGGCTTTTGCTGATCTGGAGGCTTTTCTATTCTGAGCTGCACAGGGCTGGCAAGGAGCATTGCCTTTGAATGGGCTGACGCATTTAGAGAGTGAAGTGCCACACAGGAGTACAGCTCCGCTCTGGGAAGCAACGTAGCTGTGCACCAAGCAGCCACTAACTAGCCCAGACACTCTGCCACACTGACATGCTGATGCAGCTTCTCGTACCTGAGCTGGCTCCCGTAGCCTTGCACAATGTTGTAATTATCCTTGTTTTGCACAAGCCACCAAACAGTTATCAGACAGGTAATGGTTTTGGTTGCTATTGACCTGATACGTGAGAGTTGGCAAGTTCCATATCCCATTTCCAGTGGTTTTGCATTCTTTGATGTACGGTGTGATAGTTGCTATGAATTGCTTTGTTTACCAATAGTGTCTGAGCCTTTTCTTAGAAGTAGCAAACCTTTTGAGAAGTAGATTTAATGTTCCTGATTGGCTCAGTCTTTCAGGGTAACTGTTTCTTCTGCATTTGTAATAACGGGCAGATCTCCTTATTAAATTCAATAAGAGAAAAAGCACATTTCCATTGAAGCAAATACCTCAGGAACGAATTCTGTTGTAGCGGGAAGTGTTCCAATGTGTCTGTGCTTTTAATTTGCTCACTGTACAAGTCATTCCATGTATTTTACTGTATTTGCAGTGCCATATAACAGAGACACATATAGGTATGTGTGCATTTCCGTTCCTAACCCTCTACTTGTCCATATGTGCTTGTCCATGAATGTGCACATGCAGACAGAGCCCTCTGATCATCAGGCTGTGTGCCATAAGAGCAGTACAAATCCCTGTGGACTGTTTAATTTTCTTCTTTATTTCCTGTGTTGTAATACAATTTAGTCAACCAACAAATCTTTGATACTCATTTGTTGGCACCACAGGCCAGTGTTGTCAGCCAGTCAGCTTAAAAAAGCTACTCATTTGCTAGCTTTTTTTTTTCTTCTCTTATAGGTTAGACTTCTAGAAAAGTTGATTTCTCTTGTCCTTGTTTCATTTAGTAGAGCTGCTGGACTTGGGGACATGTCAGTACTGGAAATTAAGGATGATGAGTCCTTACTGCTGCCTGTCAGATACATCTGTCTATCACTGTGTATCAGCTGTCTACAACAGCTCCATCAGTTATGGGACAGCCCTTACCTGGCCACTTATAAGCTATATGCCATTACAAATAATAGATTGGATAATTTAATAACTGTAGAGTAACTGCGGTTATTGTCAGAGCATTATTAGAGTAATTCAGTTTCAGTTAAATATATCAAGATGATCTCTGATACTCTCGTAAAGGGAAAGCGGCATTGACCCACGTGTGCTAACCTGCCTCCACCATCCTGGACCTCCCACCCCAAACCAAAGAAGAAGTTGCTGAAGTGCTGTGTCACTGCTAGTAGTCTCACTACTGTCAGTTTCCCTTCTGGTAGTCCTCAGCACCTGTCTTAAACTGGTCGGTGAGTTAGCATAGCAAAGTGGATTCTGACTTCATCTCCATGTACAAAAGTAGACATGCATCTACCTAGCAGGCTCTACGTAATCATTTCTAGCAAGCAAATAGTAGGGATCTAGCCTGGTACTGGGATGACATCTGCTAAGGGAACCGCAGTAACTGGTTGGTGTTTAAGATGAATGTGGCACAGGTTGTGTTGTAGTCAGGGACAAAGTCTTGAAAAGGGTTTTATAGACAAAGCGTTGCAAGCACATGTCCACAGTCCTTCAGTTCCAGCTGTTCTGGATACCTTGTTGTGATTGTAAGGATGGATTTGTTTGGCAAAATGAACTGCATGTGAGCTGTCTACCAAAGATGTATTTCATAGTCAATGGAGAGAAATGGCATTTCTATCAAGGAAGTCTTATGATCTGCCTTGTGACATGCTTCATCTCACTGTAAGAGATGGAAATGTGCCTGATGGTCTCTATTTGACTTATGAAGGCAACATGCAATATCTTGCATCTGGATGTCCATACCATACCTGTCTGTAGATGGGAAAGATTAACACCTCCATTGTTTACCCATCATTAATCATGTCTAAATAACATACCATCTCCTAATAACTGGAAGTTCCTCTGTTTCTACCTGGTCACATCATAATCTGTCTACAGTTATGTGCTCCCTGACCTCTCAGTTGCACTGCAATGCTGCAGTTAGTCTTGGAAACAAAAGTCTTATGTTTTGGAAAGTTTCAGTGGTTCAAATGATTACAGTCCATCTTGTCAGCCGCATGCAGTGCCATAAAAGCGTTAGACTTTTTTCACCCTCTGTCTTTCAGTGGAGCATTGAACTAGAATATGGCTTTTAATATCCAAATAGATAATTCATTTGGGTTTGGAGTATCAGAAATGCCTCAAAATCTGAGCTGGGGGTCACTGCTGGCCTGTTGAATCTTTCTGCAGGAAAGACAATGTAGGTCAGTGCTGAGAGCAAATTCCTGTTGGCATTTAGACTTAAAAGTAGAATAAATTTCTGGATGACTGTATCATCAATGATCTCTGTGCTTGAAGTAGGGAGTATACTACAACACCTGTGTTTTTTCCAGGACGTTGGTCCCTATTGCTACATCACATGTAAGCAAACACTGTTTTATGCAGAAGACTTGAAGGGGGGGGGGGGGAACAAAACCAACAAAATTGATAAGTGGAATTTGAGTTTAGAGATAAAGTGTAAAGGAAATAAACATCCATACAACATGGCCCGAGAACATGGCAGGCTCAGGAGGTAGCCATTGCTTACTTTAGGTAGATCTGACAGAAGAGGTTTAGGGTAAAAATAAGGAAAAACTTTTTCACAGTGAGGGTGACAGACACTGGAACAGGCTGCTCGGGGGGGTTGTGGAGTCTCCTTCTCTGGAGATGTTCAAAACCTGCCTGGACATGTTCCTGTGTGACTTGATCTAGGTGATCCTGCCGTGGCAGGGGGGCTGGACTAGATGATCTTTCTGGGTTCCTTCCAACCCATTCTATGATTCTGATGATCATTTTGTTCTTTTAAGATTGCCAGGTGTTTTGCTATGTAAGATGAAGAATGTTGACATGTTTGCAGGTGCCCACCTTCCTCTGCCTTCAGCAGAAGGAATCCAGCTGATCATCAGACTGTCCCTGACTAAAATGAGTTGCCCTTCCCCACGTGGATTCTCCCATTTTGAGGAGGTGCTTTATGTGGAAGTCATGCAGCTCAGTGGTATCCACCATGTGCTTCTCTGTACTAGCCAGTCCAGAAGACCAGACACTAATCAGGTACCAGAGGTATTCAGGAGGTGTTTTTTGAGACTGGGACATAGTATGATGCTTGCTCATTGTTCAGTGATACTGGTTTACAAAGTTACTACCACTCAGCTGTTCCTCATTTCTTCCTCAGCTGACATGCAGAGTCGGAGGGCTGCCACTTCATTTTAGCGTGAAGAAAAGGAGGTTAATTTAAGCCACTTTTTTACCTGGGTTTACATGAAAAAAATTGCATTTGTTTGTCTTTTGCCTCGAGGCATGAGCAAAGTGGCTTCTATGTGTCTGCAAAATATCATTTTAACTTCTTACAGTCTTCTATTTGATGTCTGGCCAATGATTTTATTGGCTGTTAAATGGTCTATATCTCACTGAGGCTTGGAAAGTACCCCATACCAAGAAAGCCACAGATAATCACTCAGCTTGGACTTCACAAGGGAGAGATCCGGACAGATAGGATGGGGATTTTCTGTTGGTGGGTAGGATTTGAAGCCTGTATTGCTCAGAGTTGATCTCAAGTAATGTGGGAGTGAAAAACTGGATGAAATGGAGCTGGAATAGATGTCATGAGTGGAAAATGCCTACAATAATAACCTGATATATACAAAGAAAACTTCACTTGTGTTGTATCAATGTGGAAATGGTGGGCCATTTTCATCCTACGTGTCTCACTCCATGTAACAATGTATGGAAAAAGACCACAGCAGTAGACTGTAGGTCAAGCCTTTGCCATGCAAAAAAAATCCAAACCAATAGCACTTGTCTTCTTACACGGTGAGATTTTTTTCATGAGATATTTTCTGTATAATTGTCAGAAGGGGAAAAAGGAAAGACCTTCTCTTTAACCCTGTTAGTTGTTTTTTTTTTTTTTTCCCTTATTTTTTTTCATTTACTGCCTTTCTAAGGGAGCACTTAGTTACATATTCTTGGCAGAACCTCAAAAGATTTTTTTGGCATGCTGGAGGGAAGGACTTAAGCAATTAAGATAGTGTTATTCTATACCTGCTGTAGGAGAGACATTCTTCAAGGGGATGCAGAAGCCTTGGATGCACCTTCTCTACATAGCACAGACAGATATTTGCTTGGGTGCTACTAAGGCAATATGGCTCTATTCTCAGAAGAAACACCTGGGATCATAAATGCCTTACAGTTTGCTCTGCAAACCGGGCGTGCTCTGGAAGCTAAGAAGGTACACGAAGCTATGATGCCAGCAGATTGAACACTTGCCTCCTTTAGGATAATTGCGTTTGCTTTTCAAATTAAAGTATTTCCTCCTGATTCATGGTATGAGAGGTCCAAAACTGTGATAGAGTGCAGAGTGAAGGGCTACATGCCAGAGACCAGGTGTTTCCTTTGATGAATATTTCCTGTGGTTTTCTTGTTTTGTTGCACGTTTGGAGTAGGAGGAAGAGAGATTTATTTTGGGTTGCTGGTTATCTTTTGCTTTGTAGCACTAATAAACTCTTTCATTTAAAAGGATAGATTTTCATAGGACTATGGCCTTAGTCCAATGTCCATTAAACAGCTGTCAGCCATATGGCTACCTGTTCTTCCACACAGTATTTTCTGTGGTGTAGGTGACACTAAGTCAGGGGTTTTTGTCTCTCCAAGAAAACTAATCATTTGATAGTTGTCACCAGTATGGTATCAGTTAGTTCTGGTGCACTCAGAGCACTCTGGTGTTAGCAGTAGTCCAAATATTGTGAATTATGACACATTAATGAGGACAAAAGTAGCAACTTACCCTTTTCAGCAGTCCATTAGCACCCTTGACTGATTAGCTCAAAATGCAACTACAGTTCCAGGGAAATGAGTCAGCAATGAGCCAGGCCAGACCCTGAGTCATCTCTGCACCCTTCCATCCATCGGGGCTCACCAGGAGCCCGCTGCCCTGTGAGAGTGTAGCTGGACAGTTGATGAACGTGATTCTTCCCTTCTCTCCAGGGATCCTGAGGCATCCTGTGATGTGCTGTGTGTGCTTTACTCCTGTGCCAAGCAGGCAAGTCAAGCAGATGGGCCATCAAGGCTGAGAGGAGAGGCCAAGGAGGTGGCTGTGATCTCTTTGCACTCTTCAGACCACCTAAAAGGGGGTTATAAGGAAGGTGGAGCCAAGTTTTTCTCAAAAAATTCACATTGTAAGGTCCAGAGGCTATCGCTAGAGCTAGAGAAAGTCAGATTGAATAGAAGAGCTTTTCACAGCAAGGATAATTAAAGGCCGGAATGGTGCCCAAAGAGGCTGTTGAACATCTACCCTGGGGATGAACCAACACCCTGCCTTAATCTAACACTGATGTGAGCCCTACTTTGAGGAGGCACTTGAACTAGATGACCTTGAGAGGTCTTTTGTAACCTAAATTATTAATGACTCAAAAAATAGTATGTTTAAGTCAGTTCTCAGAGGTCAGTAACCTCATAATTAATCCAAACTGAGATTTACCCATAATGTTTTAATCATAGTGGTTACTTAAAGAACACTGAGTGTTCTGAGCTTGATGTCATCCTAGATTTTTCCTTGCATTCATAGAAGAGAAAAACTAAATTTGCAGTTCACCAGTGTGGATGGTACAGGTTTGGGCTTTGGCTTCAGGCTGTGACCAAATGCTTTGGCATTTGTTCGTTTGGGAGTGCATGTCCTCAGTGTTGATGTGTGGCAGCAATGTACCAGCTTCTCTTCCAGCCTTTGTTACCCTTTGTAGCAACTCCCAAGTTACTATTAGCCCTGTGGGCATTTGTGGCTGCATGTTTTTTTTGCAGTGGTGGTGATGTAGTCTTTGAAAGGACAACATAGGAATAGCTCTGTGTCTCTCCAGGATGTTTGTTCTTGCAGTAACACAGATGATAAAATGTATTAGATTAATGTATTGAGCTTCTCAGGCTCCATGAAACTAGGAAAAATAACTCTCTTATTTTTTTCTGTTCCTTGTGTCTCAGGTGCCATTATGTTCTCTCAGACTTCGTTCTCATGGATTCCTGATGTTGTTCCTTCTAACAAAAATGATAAGCTACGTTTAATAATACTAAAAGAAGTGTACTGCTTTTGGGGTGGTTCTTTGTTACTTATTTCCCTAGGAAGTAGTATTTAAAAGGACTGCTTGAGTAATCCAGAAACTTGCAGACATACTTGCTTGCAAGAAAGACAGCATTGTCAGGGGTTTGTCCTCTTTCAGGAGGTTGGTAGTCTTGCCGCTCTCAAGTTTCCCCTTCACATTTCTATCAGGGACTTCATTCTTTTACCGCTGACATTTCTTGAAGTGAATATTGAGTTTTTGTTTTTCCTGTCATTAGGCTGGCCTACCTCAAGGAAAAGTTCAGACCTTTCCAGGGAGAGGATCAAAGAGGTCAGTTATAAATGAAAGGTAGGGGAAGGAGGGATATTTTCCTGTCTTGCTTCATCATTTTCACTGATGGAGTCTGCAGAAGCAGAACAGTCTGGTACTTGTAATATGTGGGGATGGCTCTGTGTTTTCTGAGCTCATTGTGGAAAGGAGCCAGCGAGAGAGCTGGAGAAATGAACAGCCTGCCCACACGTTTAGAAGAGTCTGGGAAGCTACTTCAGGTTTCTATTTCCCAATCCCTGCCCACAAAAACAAGGGAAGGGAAGAGGTTTCTCCTATTCTTTTGTGGAGGGGGGAAAAAGAAAGAAAGAAATGAAAAATGGAAAATGAAGGAGGGATGGGAAGAATCTGTTTTGTTTTCTTTTTTTCCTGCTCCTTGGGGCACTGGTGATAGAGCATTTGAGGAAGAAAATGCCATGTTTGGATTTTCAAATAGTTGAATTTCAACTCTGCTGTTGGCCTCAGAAACTTAGAAGGAAGTCCAAAAGAAACAGTCTTCCTCTCCAAAGAGGTTTAACTTGCATCATGTAGGCTCCTTTGCTTGTAGAGTCATATTTAGTGATGTAATAAAAAAAATGTGGAAGTGGTGTCTTTCAAATCTCACTGTCAACCACCTTCAGGCCTGTACAAAAAAAGTGAAGGACACTTTGTAGCTTGTATTTGTCACTGTGTAGAGGAAAGTAAAAAACATTCAGCATTATCTTGATTTGCTTTGTAAACTCTAGCTAAATTCTCTTTTGCTCCCCCAAAACAGAGAGCGAAGAAAAATGTTGACTTTGGAAACTATGACCTCTCCTCACAGGAGAGGTACTGATGTGTGGTTGGCTGCTTTGGTTTCTTTTCTGGGTTTTGTTGTTTTTTTGTTTTGGTGGTGTTTGGGATTTGTTTTTTGTGTGTGTGTGTGTTTTGTTTTTGTTTTGTTGTTGTTGGGTTTGGTGGGGGTTTTTTTTGGCTTTGTGGTTTTTTTTGGTTTGGTGTTTTTGGTTTTGGTTTGTTTTTTGTTTGTTTGTTTGTTTGTTTTGGTTTGTTTGTTTGTTTGTTTGTTTGTTTGTTTGTTTTTGGTGTTGTGTTTTTTTTTTTCCCCACACAAGGCGATTCACTGGGAGAACTTTAAAACAAGTCTTTAGAAGATTACTGCAGCTCTGCAGTACTCACCTGCCTACTGCAGCCTCTCCTGTGGATCTGATTCAGGAAAATAAAATGCTGGGTGTCTTCAGCATGGGGAGATTTTCCTACCTTTAGGAACTTCTGTGTTTCTCCAGAGAATTCATAGTTACCAGGAGTCAAGACCTTTTGTATCTTTTACACAGTCTTGTCATGGCCTCACGTTAGGAAATAATTTTGAGTGACCTCTCCTGAGCAAGTGAGCAGTTTTTTTGGTGTATAATTTACTGCATCTTATGTTAAAATGTGCAAGCTGACTGTGGTGACCCAGATGTGACTTCTGTGCCACCACACTGCCCATAGCAGTAGTCAAAAAGTACTGCGCTTTTTTTTTCTATTTTTACTACTTCAACCTGTTGAAAGCAGAGTGGAAAGAAAGCTGGAGCTTTAAATACCATTGTAGCAAAAGGTAAGATATTCATTCATCTGTCCCATTCTCTGCTTCTTGCTAGAATTTGGCCCAGGCGGGGACAGAGGAGGGACAGGAAAGAAAGATTTCTGCCTTTGCAAGAGGGGAGTTGGAATGACAGAGCAGTTGGCTTGACCAGCTCCTTGGCTCTAGAGCAGACCTGCCTCCTTCCACTCGTGGTTATTTTTCTCTGTGCCCTGTTAAGAGCCTCATCTCAGATGAGGTGAGTGGCAATCTGCCTCATGGCTGTCACCTCACTGGGGGACCATCAAAGAGCCACCAAAGGACCTTCTGAAACCAGAAAAGGCACGTCCCATTCCCCAGGATCCTGGCATGGAGCTCTACGCAACCGGTATTTGAACATGTGTCCCCCTTAGGCATAAAAAAGTAGAAAGTGGTCATGTTTTGGACTGTATGTCTTCCTTGGGCAGATGTTTCAGATTACAGGGTGATCATATGTGTGGTTGTTACTGCAGTAACCATGCTTGGTATGTCTCCTTCTACTGGTCCAAAAAGCAATTATTACTCTCATTGTGACACTTGTTTTTCTCATAGACATTTTCTGATTTTTAAATCTGACCTCTGTATTTACTGATACTCCTTGAAGTTTTGTACACCCCTGAGATCTTGAGACCTGGCAGCTTCAGGAGACCTGAACACAATGGCTGTAGCACCCTCTGCATCAGAGGAATTGTGACTGGGCAGTAGAGTTGTAGTGTGGTGGCCATGATGTGCAGGGGGGAGCTGTGTGCTGAGCAGCTCAGCAGGGATGCTGTTATGTGACCAGAGGAAGGGGGAGGATGGAGTCAGCACTGCTCGGCTAGCCGAGTGTCTTCTGCTGAGAAAGAGACTGATTCTCTCTGGAGCACTGATGCTTCTATATTTAGAGTCTTGAGCGAGGCAGCAAAATTATATGGGGTTTCACCGGACTAGGTTTGTTTTAAAGCAAGTTTTCATGTTTTTTAAAGAAAAAATCTTCTATGAGATATAAAAATGTTAATATTTTAATAAAAGTGGATTTCTGCATGTTGACCAGGTCACTAGAGCTACTGTAAGCAGTAGGGTTGTTGTAGGAAGGTTTAGTGTTTCAATATAAAGATCCTCTTTGTAATTAGTTATTTTGATATTTTGCAGCTTTCCTTCTTGGAACTCAGAATATGTAAATATTCAGCCTTACAGACTTGTTTGCTAAAAAACAATAATGCCAAGTGTGTGAATAAGAGGGGAAAAGTCGCTTGTCTGAGGGCTTAAAAAGCACGTTGACTTGGAGACCTCTCTTGTTTTCACAGTCCATATGAACTCAGCTTATCACTGCTGTACTAATTGCACTTCAAATGTTCATCCCCTTTGTCTTTCTCCTGACCTGAGCACCAACATCATCCTTCCATTTAGTTAGACATCTGATAAAGCAGCAGCCTAAAATGCAAGTGCCCATTCATCTGTAACCAGGCTTCATTTTAAGGCTGTTTCTGACTTTTTTTCTTTTTTTTTTTTCTGCTCTTTTTTCTTTTCTTTTTTCTTTTTTTTTCCCTCCAAATGAAGTAAATTACATGGAAGCACCAATAGCTAAATAACAGTGCATGTCAATAAAAAATAATTTGGAAGAACACTACTGAAAGCTCAGGTTTACAGACGACTAGGTTAAAGAACAAGGTCCTAGGAAAATAGATTGTTAGCAAAGCGGTATTGATCTTAAAGGAAGAATACATTTAGAAACTAGAAGAGATGTTGAACCTCGTTTTTTCTTCTTAAAGACAGCAGGAGGTTTCCTAAGTTTAGGACTGAAGTGGTGTTGTCTTCTTTCAGATTACCTGATTTGGTAGAAAGGCTAATGGAAACTGTCTTACATAACTGGGGGGGGGGATAAAAGTCTAAAAGTCTGAGCCTTGAATTATTTTTTTTATGTACTTTAATGAGACACAGTTTCTGAGGCCGTTCACACTGGATGATTTCACTTGCTGCATCTTTTAAATATTCATGAAACTTGAAGCAGAAATGAAGACAGGTCTCACTTTTCTGACTTTATACCTCATAAAACTCCACTGAAAAACATTGTAAAAGGATTTATTGAGCTTTCAGAAGTAAGGAGAAGGCTAAAATTACAGTAGCCTGCATGAGCTTAACCAGCCTATGTCCTGTTACCCCCTTCACATGTGCATAATGTCCTAAGCCTTTAACATGATACACATCTCCTGCACCTTTCTGCTTATTTCTTTTCCTGTAGGTTTCTTGATTCAATCATTGGACAGAGCAAACCTGTGCTGGGTGTAAATCTATGCTTTCTACTGAGGGAAGCAGTATTTTCTCAGATCACATTTTTGAGAATGCCAGAATGTGTTTAGAGAATGAGTCAGGAGATTGCAGAAGGAAAAAATTCAGGGTTAAGACAGGTGAATGATGCCCTAGAGTGCTGACTTTTTGTGCAGTACTAAGCAATGTGTTTAGAATCCAGATTCTTGTGAGTTCCTGTTTTTATGAGTGCTTGACTCCTTATCTTATTTGCTGAATGTTTCCAGAGATCAATAGGAACTGTTTTGAATATGGAAAGTATTATATAATATGAAAAAATTCTCAGAAATAGGCCTCAGTTTTCTCATACTGTACCTTTCAAATCCGTAGATGTATTTGACCTGACAGTCTTTTGTCTTAGCTCTCTTTTCCTTAAGAAGGTCTTATTCAAATAAGTATTTCTGAAGCTTTCAGATACTGTGGTGATTAATGATAAAAGCTCCTAGAAACAAAAGGACATGAAAATTTCCATAGCTTGGAGTTACAAATTTTTAGTGCTATGTATAATGAAGAAAATGAAGCTGCTTATTCAAAAGTACTTGTAGTACTTCTACACCCATTCCGTGTGCCAAACTAGATAGGACCCTGCAGTGAAATACTCTGTGGCCACTCTGTTAAGCTCTCGGCTGTGTAACAGAAGGAAGAGTAAAGGAAAACTGGACTTTTGAGTCCCTGTGGATTTTTGTTTGTTTGCAGTCCTTTATTATTATTTTTTTCCTAGAGTTTTCATTATTCAGGTGAATCAGTAATTCAGAGGGATTGGATTTCTGACAGCCTTCTGGCCATAAGAGAGTTGTGTGTCCTAGCACAGATTTGAAATGTGCTTGTGCTCTGTTTGGTGAATGCTTTGGCATGTATCTCCCAGTTCCCACTGTGCTTGATACATTTTACAAGTCTTTTCCCTGGCTCAGATTTCTCATTTTTGTTCATGGTCCCCAGCCTGTTCTCACCATTAGGGAGTTCACCAGTGGCGTGTTTTGTTGAAGATCCCATTCTACATGTCCTTACTCTGTCCTGTTGGCTCCTTCTGTACCATTCTGTTTCCCCATCTCCTTCACTCCATTGGTTCCCACCGTGACCTGGCTAATCCGAGCTCCTTGCAGAGTCCCACCATAGATCTCTATCTTCCCCATGCCCCTATTCACTGATACCACAGATTTCTTCCCAGGATTGTTCCCCCTTCCCTCCAGTTCCCCATGACCTTATCACTTTGTCATCACTTGTGGTGGGCGTAGCGTGACTCTGGAGCTGAGCACTCAGGCTTTTATCCTGGTGGGGACTCTCGGCTTTCACAGCAAAAGACAACAGGACTTTTTGGGCCTCTATTTCCTTACCAAAGAGATAAGACTGTTTAGTCTCCTTCTGAAAAGTATTTAAAACTGTGAAGGAGCAGTTCAGCAGTCTGTAAGCACAAAGCACCACTGTTAGTGAATGAAATGAGATAAAGCTGGAGTTTGTGATGATGGGCTGAGGCAAACACTCCAGCAGTTTTCTGCCAAGATGCATTCAAGCCATTTTATTGATGAGCATCGCTGCAGAAATCTAGCAGTTCTTTTCTTTGAAGTCTTGGCCTCTGAAAATAAATATCGTAGGCTTTGAGGAAGTCCAGTCTCAGTTTGGTGAACTGAGAACTCATTTATTCTCCTGTGCCTTCCCAGCGCTGCAGAACCTGTGCCCACTGCCATCTGCCTCTGCTGCCACCTGCTCCCTGAGCTTGCTGCAGCCAAAGACCACACGTGCCCTTTCTGATGGCTGAGGTGTAGCAACAGGAAGGTTACCTAGCCTAATACCAGGGTAGTGTTTCTCTGAAGGAGCAGGGGAAGAAGATTTGCTGGTTTTAACACATTTCTATTCCTGTTTGGCACTGGCAGCTTTTGAGGATAGTTTTCCTGCAGTTGCATGCTGTGGGGAAAAAGGCCTCGTGGAAGGGACAGCAGGTGCTGCACATGCAAGGTGATGTTTGTTTTTTTTCTTACTGGCATATCTTTTAATTTAAATGTATCAGCAAGATTCTTTGACACCTGGCTATTTAACCTTGCTTGATTGCATAGCAGCGGTTCTTCAAAAGAGTTGGGGGTTTGGGGTTCTTTTTAGGGG